>NW_010587169.1:67721-85086 GCF_000705375.1 Tinamus guttatus | reverse complement strand
TGAAGATGAAGACAGAACAAGCAGCAGTTAAAAAAGCCCCTGATGAATAAATGCAACCTCATTTTCACTGTAGGCACCAATCACGCATGCCGTAGTTATGATACATAAGCACCCATGGGGGCATTATATTTAACCTGGCAGAAGACTGTTCATTAAGCATTAATTTGGAGCAGCACAGGAGTGACTGGGTGCTAATGACATCACTTTTTATTTATAGCAGCTCTTAATGTCCCAAAAGATAAGATCGGCTAAGGTGCAGAGACAACCAGGCTGGTTGGCATCTTCTGCTCCACTCTGAGATTATGATTAAAACACACATTTTTATCAAGTCAGAACAAAGATCTCATGATCAGGAGATGCGATGAGGATGCTGGAATTTGAGTAGTGGTCACCTGGATCAACCGCATTCTGCTTTCCTATGCTTGCAAATTAACAGAAGTCAAGCCCTGAAGGGGAGTAAGACAGGAAAGAGCAGAAATGAGAGCTCCCCTTTACGTCTTTTCTTCCATCTTCAGCAACAGAAGACTTTCAACGATAATCTAGCAGAGATTTTCAATTCCTAAATTTCTGATAGTACAGCAGAAACATTCCCACTGCTGAAAAAAGGCAGGTTTCAGGGAAGCAGTCTATTTGAATACTGTGCCTACGTACTTAATTCTCAATCTGTATCTCCCTGCTTTGCAAATAAAAGTTCACCGAGAGCTGAACACACACTTTCCCTGAAACAACAGTCATCACCACTTGAGGTTTCATTTGCATCTCAGGTAAAACTCTTCTCCATGCAGCTGAAAGGGTACAGACCTACATGACACAAGGTTTCTGCATAACCAGGAGCTGTCAGTGAGCAAGTTTAATTAAGGAAGAAGCACAGTTTAACCAAAAGATTGCTTTAAACTGCTCCAAGCCCCAAAATCATGTAATCCAAGTCATCTGAAAACCAGTAATTCTACCTATAGCACGTGCATCTGCAGTTGCCATGTAGCAGGTTCTCAGTAATCTCAGGTATTCAAAATTACAGAGACATCCTCGACCACCCCGACACGGCAGTGGGAACAGCTGAACACAGTGGCCGCGGCCTCCTGCGCACTGCGCGGCAGCCTTGTGCAGCTGCAGCTCTGCTCACGGAGCTCCCGCTCGCGCTGCAAGCGCCTGCCCTGTCACAAGCAGGGCTCCCTGACAGGACACCAGTCTGAAGAGAAGCTGTTGTATTACGAGTCAGCTGCAATGTATTAAATCAGAAGCTTCTTGTCTGCTACGTAACGAACATGCTTCCACAACAGGAAGCAGTATATGCAAATCTCAAGGATTTCCCATCCTCTGTTGAGTTAGACAAGATTTCCATCCACCTCCCTTTGCTAATCTAAAACTCTGGCCCACCCCACACCTGCTAGCAAATAAAGTGTTCATTTAAACACTCAGATTTAAGTTTATTCATACACAGCAAATTTCCACCTGCATATTAAAAACAAACAGATTAGAAGTAAATGTTTTATTCTTCCAACTAAATTCCAGTACTACAAGGGCAGTAAAACAATGATACACTGAAAAATTGCAGCAATAAACATTTGTTAAAGACTGATAGAATAAATAAAAACTACAAAAATGAGAAATCATATAAACCCATTCTTAACCCCCAAAAAAGTCATGGAATACAGAAATGCCCTCCTTCACTATTTCACAGGCAGTACTGTGGGCTATTTGCTTAAAATTGTCCTGGGATTACATTCTAATTCAACTGTGATTACAGCCTTGTTGTAGTGCACAGTTATGAAAACCACACTAACTTCAGTCAGAAGTGTCATTCTACGTTTTTATTTACACAACCAGTGAAGGGCAACTTCTAGAACACCAGCTTTAATCCTTTACTTTTTCAAACTTATTAACATAAGAAGCCAAATTGTAATGATACAGCAAATGAGGCCACTGGTATTATTACAGGTAGCAAAGGTCCACATCCAGGTGGTACTGACATCAGGGAGCACTCCAAAACCAGTTGCTGCATAAGAGTGGTTGCCACTGACAAAAGCTTGAAATAACCTGTGTTCACAGGGGGAGAAATATGGCATTGCTGCAAGTCTTTACTGGGACAGCTTGCAACAATAAAAGAGGGTGGATAGGGCAGCCCACATATGCAGAAAACGTGATTCATGAAACGTCTGAAAAGAGAAGAAAACACACGTTAGGAAATCAGTAAAGCCAGGTCTATGTCAAATCTTTTAGGACAATGTTAAAGCCTGCTTCAAAAGCAAAACCCAACATTTTACGGGCGATGGGTGTAGAAATATTTAAGCAGGGGTGGCATTTTAATCTAACATCACTGTCCTTTCAACCTAAGCTTTCTAAATTGTCAATTTAGAAGTATTTTAGCCTGGGGCCTAGCTGAAGCTGAACAACAGATGAGCCATTTAAGTTATGGATCCCTCGGGAGCTTAGTGCCGCTACGGGAAGCGAAGCGCTACTCACAACTGGCAGGCTGTTCTCCATATCGTCGCATGATCTGATCATGCGTGAACTTCACAAACGCGTCGTATTGTTCTGCAGGGAGGAAGCGGGAGAGGGATCACTCTATTAACACAGGCTGGAAAACATTCAAAGCTACTTTTTATACCATGTAAGTCTTATCAGTTAAGCACACACCCCGCTAGCAGTATTTTAAGGAGACAGTTCAGAACTGCCATTTCTTTACATGCATAAGAACACTGCAGCACATGGCCCCTTAATTAAAAGATTCTTCCCTTAGAAATACTGGTAACAAAAACCAACCTCAAAGATAAAATGCTGCACATGGATGCATAGCTCTCAATATGCCTGGCATCCACTGAACTTCAGACACTGCACTCTGAAGTGATCAAGGGCGCCCATTTTACACACACATAACAGGCGCAGGACAGATAAGCAGACAGGACATTAAGGACAGTACCACTTGGGGTGGAAATAAAATTCTCCCTGCTCTAGTAGCTACCAAATATAAGAAAATTAATTACGTGAAATGGCAATACAGAAGTACAGGAGAGGGATATGCCACATAGTGAGAGATTCTTTGGGTGACTGCCAGAAATCAGAGCAAAAGAACCCAAAAGGAAGAAAGGCTAAATGACTAATACTTGACTAATTTCAATCACAAAAGTAGCCACAGTAGGAGAGACATAATTGACTCTGGACTTCATGAAAACAGCTGTCATGTAGTCTGAAATGAAATTTAGACATGAAAACTATTCATTTGGCTTTGAACTAAAAGCTGTTATTTCCCACAAGGATTATTATTCCTGTACAGCACATACATACAAAGACAACGTTCGCAGTGTTTTACTTAGCTTTAATACTGCACTCATCAGCAGGGTATCACCTCTCAGAATTAGGGAACTGAACAAGGAGAGTAATATCTACCAGCTGGCACTCCATTCCCTTCCTCCTTTGCGGGAAAACACCCGTGCAGCAAAGTGGGGTGGTCTGAGAAAAGGGCAAGGTCAAAGGCAGCCACCTTCGAGCCAAAACGCAGTCGGGGTGGCGGTGCTTCCCAGGCCCACACATTTGCCCCATCCAAGTGCCCATCCTCCTGCAGGGACAGTGCATCAGTGACCAGGAAGCAGCGCAGCAGCAGCCCCGACTTGGACCCAGCTTTGTGCGCAGGAGACGTCCCCAGGGCCAAGCAGCGCCCCTGCCCATGGGCACAACCTGCTGCGGGGCAGCTGACACCAATGGCTCTTCTGCAGCCATGAGGCTCATAGCAGAACCACCACCAAATAACAGAGCAGACTGGGTACCCAGAAGCCATTCCCAAGAATAGTGACTAAAACTTTTCTTAAAAGTCTGGATTAAAGGCCAGAAACCAGTCTGCAAGCTCTTCTTTAAAGATGCAAGTCAGAACACACTGATGCTTTGTAGAATCTTTGTTTAAAATATGACTTTGAAAACAAAAATCCATTGTTGCTAAAAATCTATTTTCATGTGTTCAGTTTGGGAAAGTTAATCCAGTGGTAAGCGAAAACTACAGTGAACTGCTGAAAATGTAAGTGAACACTTGTAAAGCTACTTACACTGCTGGCATCCCATGTTGCAGATGTTATAATGACCTCTAAATCTCTAAATCAAAAGATGACTAAATACCATGTATACAAATATCATTACTGTGCCCTACGACTTGAACTCTAGTACCAAAGGCCTTTATTGTTATAACGAGATCCTAGAACAGCCTTGGAGCTGCAACTTCACACAGCCTCTCACCCTCCTTCAGTATTAAAACCTACAGAGGATTTTTCTAAACCAAGTTAACGCTAACACGGTGGTTCCACACAGCACAGGCTTAAGGGGAAATAAGGGGCACCACAGTGTCTGGTGTTTTCCATTCAAATACCCATTCCATATAGAAAGCAACTCTGCTCACAAAGAACGGGGGAGAGGAGGGGAAAAAAAAAAAGGAGGTATCTGGCAAGTTACAAGAAACCCCCAAGGTCAGAATGCAATGGAGAAGACGGCAGAGACCGAACCACTGAGCTACTTCTCTTAGAAGAAGCCATTCACTTAAATTTTATTGCAGAATTTGCAGTTATATTTTCGTATTTCCAATGACTTCACTATTCTGTAAGAACAATTATCATCCTACTGTACATAGTTCAAAAAAGAATATAACCATTCCGTCAGCAGAAAAACATAACTAGCCTTCTATTTAGGGAATTATCCCAAATTCTTTTGGCGGTTTCTCTCTAGATTACCACACACTGCTGAAAACCTACTATTTGCTGGATATATGGGATGTAGTAACTATCTTTTTAATAAGTTTTTGGTGACCACTGCCCCTCACAACCAGTAAACGTAACCTTGTGCCACTGTAATAACAACAACAGGAAAAAAAAAATAGAAGTCCCTCCTCCTCCTCTTCCCTCTCCCCCAGCAAAACAGCTCCCTTTGGCCTGACAAGGAGCACACTAGGAACTTGCCATGAGGGCTGCTGTTGTGAAGGGGTTTGTACTTGGGAAGCACCTGGGACAAATATATGATCATGAGCTCAGAGCAGGTACATTTGTGATCACCAGTCCCAGAGAGCAGAGATCAGGTGCTCACAAGCACCCCCTGACCTGATACAAGCCCTGGTGGCTCTTGGCACAGGCCCTGCAGAGGTTTCAGTCTCTTACCTGAAGGGGTTTGCAAACTCTAAACTCATGTGGTTTTGGGTGGGAAGCGAAATGGCAGAATGTATTCAAGAGCCTTTTTACTGCCACAGAGTGTTCACTTTTATTAGTCACACTAACTACTAAGTATTAAGTTAAATGCTGAATTGTCCTACCTCTGCAAGCACCAGATCTTAACTGCTCGTATGTTAGAAAGATGCTTAGAGGCAAAAGGAAAAGGTATTTATGGGTTTAACAGTTACGTCACATTTACAACACATTAACACCACCCTTACTGAAAGGTGAGTTGGTATCAAGCACAAAAATATCAGCTGAATCACATGAAATAGAGTAATTCAGAATGCAGCTAAGTACTAGCACTCTAGCAGTCCTGCCACCACTGGCAGCAGTGCAATGGCAAATGCTGGGAAGAGAAAAGGAAATCTTAGGTACTGTCATCTTGCCAAATTCCAGAAAAAGGAAGTCAGTTCCCAAGGAGGGGGGAGAAAAAAAGTCCTTCACAAAGAGCTCTTAAGTCAGTAAAATAGAAAGTCTCTCTGACAAAAAAATAAGCAGGAAATGGTCGATTCAAACATGACAGCAAGAGAAAGTTCTATCTGAAATAAAACCTCTGTTTCCACTGATTAGTAATACTCAAGAGTCACAGCTTCTACTCAAGGCAGCACAGAAGAGAACACCCTATCAAAGAAACTGCACATCAGGTTTTCTGTCCCATATTCAATCTCGTTTCTTAATCATATTAGGTCAGAAGAAGGAGGAGAAAAAAAAGAAAAAACACACAGCGTAACACTAGGATCAGAAAAAGGTTTCCAAATTAATCTTAACAAAAAGTACCTGCAAGTTTTGTGGTCAAAATTTCTTCATACTCTTCACGGATTTTCTCTTCACGTTCTTTCAGCAAACGTTCACAGATCATTCCAACTTGTCTGAGAGTAAACAGAGGCTGTTCTTTTTTCAATGGTGATGATGCTGCAGATGAAGTACCTAAGATTAAGTAGTTAATTGTTATGCTCAAATATTTTGAAGTAGTTCAGAAACACTTTTTTTAAGATCTAATTTTCTTGACATTTTAGATGGATGGAACTTCCCAAAACATTTGGAGAACTGTCTCTGCCACCTAAACGCTTATTAAATATTGGATATTCAAAAGGAAGATATCTGTAATGGATGATATGCACAGAGTGTATATACGAAGTGTATTAAACATGATGAAATAGACAGAAGGACAGACAAAAAGACACAAACAAACCCTGTACTGTATTTACAGATTCAGGCTTCTGTTTTTAGCAAAAATTACTGTAAAATACTTTGCAAAGATTACAGCTTCAGCAAAGTCTACTGTTAAGATCTCTGGCAGAGACAGTTTCTTGAAAGTGTTATAAACTTTGTGCCCTGCTCTCTCTCTCACAGCAAGAAGGTAGAATTTTCAAGCTGAAAATACTAGTATTGCCAAAAATGCAACACTGAGCAGGGAGAATATATGAAAATACATGAAACACCAGATAAACTAAGAAAAATTATTCACTTGAGAGTCCAAGAACACACACCAAGACTGCACAGAATTTTTGAGGCACCTGGCAAAGCTGGTCCAGTGAGAAGAAATGCATGTGGTTGTGCATCAGTAGAACAACAAGGATCTGTCTGCTGGAAGCTATTTTCTAAGTGTCTCCTCTTCTGCATGCGTTTGTACTCCTGTTTTATGTTGTACAGAATTTGTTCTAAAATATAAGCAACAACAGTTAAGCATGAGATAATTACCTTTCAGCATGTAGTTTATCTCCCTTTAAAACACTGAATACTGTAGACAATTAACAAATTATAAGTTAGGCTGTTAAAATACACCTGGCAGAAACCACCAGTTTTATGCAAGAAAAGGCCAAATAATGAAGCTAACCAAAGGAAAGGTAAATCCTGACTGATTTTATCAAAAGAGCAAAAAAAATCGTGTTAGTTAAGGTGAAGTATCAATGCCAGAATACAGCCAACATAAAGCAGCATCAGGTAAAACTCTGGGAAATACCAAGTATATACACGGATGAAAACATCAGCCTTAGAATCTCTATGGGTTTCACCATCCCCCCTTCACTGATTTCAATTGCTACCTCTTTTCTCTCCCACAACACCACACTTAGAGATCATATAGCTAAGGGTGACAGAAGGCTTCAGAATAAAACACCTCAAAGGAGAAAAAGAAAAAAAAAATCCTGGCTGCTTAGTTACTGACGCATAGGTAGTAAAATGGTGGGCAGAACATTAAGAGGACAGAATGTTCTTAAAGCAACTACTGCTTTAAATCTTTACAAAACCTTTGCTTTACTTTCGATAAGCAAAGCACAAAGGTTTCTACAAAGAGCAGTTTTTGACGGTTCAGATCTAAGTAAACCCACTGGTCAGATCAATAGTCTCTTTCAAAGGAGTAAGGCAACATGTAATTCAGCATGATTGCACCAGGCGAAATACAGCTCCTTAAAAAAAATAAATTTTATCTCTATTGTAGGAATACAAGAAAAAATATGGCAATAAAATAGCCAGTCCTAAGTGTTTGCCCTGTGAAATTCGATGTCACAAAAAACCTCCCAAGGACTTCGGTGCCAAAGTGGCCATCTTTTGGCTATATTAAACATTTCCAAAACCAAAACAATTAGAATTTTCTAAGCTTTACAAGACCACTTCAAAGGAAGGGACCACCAAAGACTTCCTTCTGGTGGGAGTTCTTATTTTTAAAAGCTCAACTATGCTCAAACTGAACCTAAGGTTCCACTGCAAAGGCAACTTCCCAAGACTCACATCCATGCAGATCAACGCGTTCACATCAGAGTGTCAAAGGAATCTGCTCAACACCTTCCTACTTCACCATTTTGCCAGCGCGCTAGCATGAGAATTTCTGAACCAAACGTCAGTGCTTGCATACACTTAGCTCAGCAAGGTCTACATTAGAGCATTTGCTAACACGCCACCATATGAAGCAAGCAACTTCAGCACTCCACTCGGCAGTCGGCAGCGGACGAAGCCGACGGCAGACCAAGCACAAGCAAATATCTGCCAGTTCCCAGTCTAGGGTTTATCAACAGGAGGCAGCCTGGGGTCTTTTGATTTCTAAGACAGGAAACTGTTCCCAGCCAAGTCTGAAAGCAAAACAGCAGCATCCTCAGCAAAGAAGCTTCTTGTTTGGATTGTGTCCTTTGATAAAATGCCCTGCAATTTATACTGTTCAGTCACATACTTATCATTGCTTGTACCATTTTCAAAGCCCTAAAAGGAGATCAGTAACTGTTTCAAAGAGCAGCAACTGCAGAAGATAGAGAAGCACGGGGGGAAATGTAAGCAAAGAGGAATAAATAAATAAATAAATAAAGTATTGAAGAGTGACTGGAGAATTCATACTTTTTGTAGGTCGGGCACACATACCTACTTGTCCTACTTGTAAGACACATACCTACTATACTCCACAGAAATGTTTAAATCAGGTTAAACCAAGGTGCAATTAGACTTCCAAAATTAACTGGAATCCTATGGAAAAATCTGTCACATGGATATACTACGTCAGATATTCTGAGACGGACCCTACAGCATCGCAACACTTTTCTGAACAGCTTTATCGTACTAACACCATATTTTTCCTCAGAAGCAAGTGTTGGTCTAGTCAGAGAGATACTGCACAACTGTCAAGGGAACCCATACGGCTCACAAGACATTATCTGTCTTAAGGCATGCTTACACTATAGAATACATGACTGCAAAGGCTCAAACTATATTAACTGAGGACTGTAACACACCACACGCACCTTTCACCACTACTTGACCTTGGGCATACTTTTCAGGTTCCTAATGAACTGCAAAACATCCAACAAATCTTGGTGCAATAGCTTTGATAAATAAATAAACACTCCACAATTCTGCCTAATATTAGCTTTATGTAAAAATATTTTCAAAACAAATTAACCTTCAAAGAAAAAAAAAAAAAAAACTAAACAACTTATGGTCGGTGGACAAAGTTACAAGAGTAAACACACCGATCAAACACACTTAAGAGCAAAAGAAAGGTAGCATTAAAGAAAAAAATGACTGTCATACAAAATGAAGATCTAAATAAATTTTCTATTCTTGGTGCACAAAACTACACTGAGTTATGAGCCTATAAATCTCAGTGATACTACCGCAATTCCATCTACTTCTAGTCTAGCATTATTTTGTAATTTGCCATCTTCAAATCTTACTCTGATAATCAAAAAAAAAGGCACTTGACCAAGACACTGACCGGCACATTGCAGGTGGGGAGAAAAAAAAGAAGCAGGGGGAGAAAACAAAGCAAAAACTATGACAGATTGCACTACTGTAACAACTGCATGAGAAAATACTGCTTAGAAAGGACACTGCAGCTACATTGCAAACAGCCATCAGCAAAACAGCCAGGCTGAAATGTGCAGTCATGCCTAAGCACTTAAGCACGTAAAGAAGCCTGTTCTGGTCAACAGCCTGCCTATACATAGTGCAACTGAAGGGAGGTAGAGCAACATTGGCCAGCACAGAGCGCTGGACGGCAGCTGAAGATCAGAGCTCTCCTAAGCTGCGAGCACACAAGATGACTGTGAGAGTGACTCATCTTGCACTTCCTCACCTCCACCATTTGTAAAACCCACATAATAGCTGAAAAACATTAGCTTAGCTTAACATAAAACTGTTCACAGATTTTTTACATGAACAGACTACTAACGCTTCAAATTAAGCAGGCATATGCTTGCAGCATCAAAGAAAGGTAAGCGTATACACATATTTTTACACTCCATGACATGACTTAGACAAAACTACTTCACCATCAAGTGAAGTGCAAACTTTCAAACATCCAGGACCGATTTTAAATGAAAAACTGAATAACAAATTGAAGTCACTAAGAAAGAACACTGAATTAACAATAATTTCCACTTGGATTTCCATTTGGATTAAATTTGTTTTCAAAAACATCTTTCCTATTTTATTAGGGATGCTTTTTAAGAAGTGAGTTATTTTCAGGCATGCATAATATAGGTGCAGTATATCCAAATTTACATAAGTAGTATTGGCAACATATTTATTCCTTTTCTTAATTTACTAAAACAGTGAAGAGTATTCTCTAGTTGTCATACTGCATCTCCAGAAAAACTAACTGAATTAAATGAATTTTATTTTTGAATCTGCCTTAAATATTCTGTAGGTTTTTTTTTTAAAAAAAAAAAAGGCTGTTTAAATTCACCAAGTTATTTCCTGCATTTACCACTCTAATAAATCCACAAAAAAAATGCTTGATGAACCAACAGATTCTGTCCAGAACATCTTTCCAAGAAGCCATGAAATATTAAGTCAATGAGAGTCAAACCATTTGTGACGAACATCTATATGGTAAACATCTAGCTGTAAAGTACGGTTAAGCCTAATTTAACAAAACTTAGAATTAGTGGGGCTCATTCACCTTCAAAGTTTTTTATTCCTGAAAATCTTCCTGCTTTTTCAGTTGTTTCTTAAGCTAACTGACAGTGAAGGGAGTTAAGTATTCTCTCTCCATTTAGAACTGAGATAAAATGTGTATCTAACAAATCACATTTAAAAATCTAGAATCTAGAATTGTACTAACTGCACTGGAGTTAAAGAGAACAGAAGTACATCTGGGCATCTTAACACTAAAAAAATATATACATCATATCCACCTACAACACCTTACAGGTGCTGAAGTTCAAACTGGATACTGTATTTCAGGTAATAATGTTGTAAGATAATGAAAGAAATATACTTATATGATCAAGCAGCACTGTGGCCCATCCGCAGCTTCATTTCCATTTTCACTTTACTGACTGTGCTCAGTGTTTCCTACTGGCTGGAGGTCCCACTGAGGGGTAACAGGAAACAACAGGCAAAGGGACTGAAGTAAAATGAAGCTTGCCTGACCTAGGCTGCTACCAAGAAAAATGCACACTGCTAACACATGGAAATGATTTAGTATTTCATAAATGACATTTCAAAAATCAAGGTGACTATGAAGCCAGAAGGCAAGGCAAGAGTCTATGCCCCTTCTCTTCCCGCAGTTAAAAGGTCAGGTTTGAGACTAAGATAAAGAATGATATACGAAAGTGTCACTGTGACCATGACTGCTAAAGACATGGGGGATTAAATACATCTGAATATAAGAAAGTGGATAGTTACTCATTTTCATCTACAGCTCTGTATATGAAGATAGCACAAAAAATGTATTTGTTCATAAAATACTGCATTAAGACGAAGATTGGCATTCACACAAGTCTTCCTTCAGAACTTAAGATATAAGTTAGGAAACTAAAATTACATGTTTCAGCTACTTTCATAGCTAGTGAAAAGAGGATGAAACCTGAAGTGGGCAACCCCGAATCTCAGCTTGACACCTGAAATATGATTTGTCACACTAATGGATCACACAAAGCCAAATACTCATTTCCAAGAGATGATGTCTAATTCTTACTTCAATTCATGAGGAAGAGACAAGAAGTTACTCTCTTTAAAGTTCTATCATCTAATTACTTCATCCTGCAATTATCTAGAAATTATGTACAACTGAAACAGCATTTCAATTTTAAAAGGTAACAAGGCAAACAATTATTTTCTCCATTTTAATAATTGCTTATCAGCTAGAAAGGTGTTGATTGTTTCCCCTGAAGGATTTTTTCCTGGCTTTATTTTTAAACTAGCAATCTCACATCCCAATTCTTGGCTTCCCTCATTTAGCTGAAGGAAACTCTGGCAACAAGTAGAATGGTGACTCAATAGGCTGAAATCAGAGTACCAGTTTTCCTGGCCTGAAATGGAACCTAAAGCTCAGGTTTCAGTTTATGATGTCACTGTTCGACATACACATTTATCCTAAGCAAATCAATCAAGTGTTATTCTGGTATCAGCAGATAACAATGTACAAAAGGGATTTCAGCTCCTTTTGAAGTGAAACTGTTACAACTGTGCTAGTTCAGCTGCAGAGCATTTTTATTAGGCAGTCTCCCTTATTCAACATTTATTTGATGCTACCACATTCCTAATTTTGTTTTTCCAACCAGTTCACTGACACACAATATCAATTTTACAACACTAACTTCACCTAAAGGGAGCACTGGGACAGAGCAGCAGGTAACACCATTCTTCACTCATTGTACCTACTTAACCAGGCAATCCACAGACAGAAAAATGATCCAGATACCCCTCTCTGTTTTGCTTTGCTCATGGATATTAGTCACTGTAATTTTCTTTCTTAATTAGACACAGTCTGTTAGAATTCGGTACTAAACTTTTGAAATTATGTTTGTCCCAGCAGAAGGGAAGCAGCTCTGCATGAACTCTAGCACAGAACCAGCC
The DNA here is from genome assembly GCF_000705375.1 of Tinamus guttatus. The sequence continues at coordinate 72,610 of NW_010587169.1, read as the reverse complement.
GCCTCTGGAGATCCAGTTACTAAATGTCTCAAGAGTGGTGAACGTTCTGGTTCTTCTGTAACAAATCTGATACTCACACATGCATTAGCCTATTTTGCAAATCAATGCATTATTTCAGGAATTTCTACTTCCCCCGATCAAGAGATTGAGGAATGAAAGATAAATCAAGCAATGCAAAATGTATTAGACATAGCAATTAGGTCTTTTTCTGCACACACAAAAAACGTCACATTGCATTTATCAGGCTTGCGACTGAAACAAAGAACTGCTTCAACATTTTATGACATCCAAGACCAAGAGCATTCGACATTTATAGTCACCACAGGCACCTACATAGAAAATTTTCATATAAATTAAATTAGCAAGTCCAGATGCAGCTATTATGTGCTTTTTCCTTTTCAAAGGGGTGGGAATATTTTGCTTTTAAACCCCTAACGATTGCTGCAGTACTGGAGCATAAGAAATCTGGCATGCTGCCAAGGTAATTTAGCTACAGATATACATGCCAATAAATGTTAACAAAACAGAAATTAAGCAGAAAAAGATGAAGCGTAACTAACACATCCCATTCCAAAGCCAGTAGGCTTGTTCATTTAGAAACCAAATCTGTATTTGGCTACTGTATGACTGAAAATTTCAGGCAGAAGTAGCCAACTTTCCTCAAGAGGGGAACTCAAAGGTCAAAGGAGGACAACCTCAGGGGCAAGTTAACAGTTCTTCGTACTGAATCAGATCCACATTATTTCTTGCAGAACTTTAAAAAAATAATATTAATTGGGTCTATTTTTTTCAGATTATTCTGTGACAGAGCAAAGTGCACAATAAAGAAAAATTCAACTAGCTTGTTTGCAAATATTGAATTATTGCTTACGAAAGATGAGACTCTTCAAATCAACTATTTGTCACCTTAAACGATAGATGCATGCCTGCAAACCGAAACTGTTATTTCAGAATTTATCACTTGTTAGTTCTTACCCTGAAAGCAATTTTTTAAGGACTGGGAGCAAGAGTGTTATAGCTAATAATTCAGCGCTGAATTAACAAGCAGCAGCAGTCCTGAAAGTTGCTGCCTTATCCACAAAACGGACACAGTAGCAGAACACTGCTCTGTCATCAGAAATCACCATGCCTCAATTCTGAGCCAAGACTGTAAGGAAGATGTAACTTTTCACACCTATCCAGTCAGTGGCCTCGCTTGTTGAGACTGCCACTGAAGGAGCAAAACGTACTACAAAATAGTGCAAAACCATAAAAGTTTCCATATATCATCAAGTGTCTGACATTATCTCTGCTTGGATTTCAATCAGTGACCTGGGGTGAAGGACTGTTCTCAACAGCCCTTCCCACTGCAGCTTTGAGGTTGCAACATCAGTTAATTACTGAGGAAACATCAGGGCAGATGGCTGTTTCAGATGGAGAAAAAAATGCATAGTCAGATGCGAGAGATTGCTTGGGGATTTTAAAGAGATTTCACCATCTTAAACACAATATTCTCACTGATTCTACAAAGAACTAGCTGCAAATCTGACTTGGAATCAGTAGTATGGAAAAAACCTACTGATCTTAATTTGTTTTCTCAGCTACTATGCATGATGAATTAGGTAAATCCCTAAGGTCAACATTACATTTTTTTCCTTTGGACAGTATTTCCCACTGTAGTCTCAGGATCAGAAATAGCCAGACAGTGGTCTTTCTCACAGTGACTACCTTTCAACATAGATAACAGCTTTAATGCAATTTTTTTTTCTTCATTAGTAGCCCAGAGTGTACTCTTCCACAGTAAATCTGCAAATAACGTGTTCTAAGACACCCAGTGGATGAGAGAAAGAATTACTCCATTTCTCCCCTCCTCCATTAGCTAAAACCCATTTATCAGCTTACAAATAACATTCTCAAGACTGCTGAGGAATCAGTAAAGATTCAATGCATTATCCACAGGCATGCAGCTACAAGTCCAACCACCCTTTTGGGAGCCCACTCATTCACCCATACTTGTGGGACTGACCGACAACGCACACCCTGACAATTTGCAGAATTGGAAAAACTTCAACCTGGTAACGTTTGTAACTACCTTCCTGTTTCAACCCAGGCATTAAAAGCATCATTAGTTCCAGGGCGCCTATCCAAAAAGAAGTTTCCTTTACAGCTACTAAAGCGTTCATGAAAGTAAAACTCTTCTGTAATATTCATGAAGTCGGAACCTTCTTAAGAAAGCTATTATTTCAGTATCAAAACAATCTTACATCAGGCAGCTCTGTTCTGCATTGCTCAGAGCAAACGCTGTTTTAAAAAGATAACCCTAGAGGCAAACAATGGCACCCAAAAATTACTGATCGTGCTCAGAAAAATTCAAGTACAAAGTCCACAAAGAGTATAGATAGTGAAGCCACAATTAGAGTTTCACTGCCAAATTCATTGAGAAACTGGAAGTGACCTAACAGCTGTTCAAATAAGACCAAAATATTAAAACACTCTTGTGAAATATAAATTTCATCTTGAATAAGCATTCGAACAGACATGCTGTTTATTTGCCTATGACCATTTTGTAAACACAACTGTTTTCTTATCCGACTACATCCACTGTATCCTTAGTTCTCACCCCTCCCCTTCAGTCAATGTGTATTCTGCTTCCAGATAATTCATTTTTGAAATGTTTAACCAGATGTTGAGGCACTAACATATCCTCCAGTGGTCGAAGGTAAACAGGACACAAGAGTATGAGGCAGAAGGGAAGGGAATAAAAAAAAAGTGAGTTTATAATAAAGTATCAGCACCTGGCTTTATATCCAGAAATCTGGTTTCAGGTGAGCATAAATTTTCATTAAGTAAAATTAAGGCAGACGTTTTTTTCAAGTTTTGGAAGTCCATGTATTGCAGTCATATAAGAAAAAACTGTAAGCAAATTCAACGGAATTCTGGCTATTGTTGCTAAATTTCTCAATATAAGGGTTGAACAAAACAGTAACTCATTTGGGATCCCTTTTAACATAAGACTAGAACTCTTTTCTGGCACAGAGAGAGATTCATCAGACTCCAAAGCAGACATCTATGCAGAAACAGGCCATTTACATTTCTCCAATAGACACATACTTCTGAGGCACACTTTGCCTCATCCCAAGTCAAAGCCCTATAGCAAAACATTTATTTCTCCAACCAACTATCGAGAAAACAACTATTAGCTAAGGTGTATTAGCTGAGACTATTAGCTCAGACGTACATTTGCAATTATTAGATGAGATGAATTCCACGCAGTCTTTCAAGTGGCCTCTTCCAAATGACAGGCTCTCACTTCAACCATCAGTGAACAACATACACAATATAATAATATCACTACCTTTAAAAACTAAGCAAGCTTTTTTAACAGTCACATAACTAGCACTATTTATATATATATATATATATATATATATATAGAATACCTGAATGGGATCTTCATGCAAAAGCTGTGTAAATGTGCACAATCTGTATGCACAAAGTTCTTCTGGGAGCATTGCAAGAAACATTTTAATTTACTATCCTTTACTTTTCATTATACTACATAATGGTTTATATAAAATAAACCCTTGTCAGTGCACAATCACATTTCCAACCTGTACCCCTAATTTTCCCAAGACATTATGAAGCCTTTATCTGATCAATCTCACTAATGTTTTCAGATTTTAAGGGCCTCACACTGATTAAAATGGAAGTAGGTAATACCCACAGCAGCATTTGAAACAATATCTCTGCTGAAAGTCTTGTCTCCTTCCGGCATTAAGTATTTACTGGCCTGAACTCATTTTTATTAGATATTCATAATCTAAGTCCACTTATTCCCAATGAAACAATCCACAAGAAATCCTTGCAGTGCAGCAAACACCTCATCTTCTAAAAAGCATTAATTGTGATTTTAAACATGCATCTCAAAGCACACTCAATGCCTCACTGTACTAGGGAGTGCCGTCCCTCACAAATCTCATCCCTGACCGCTGACTCATCCAACATCTTTTCCCAGAGGTTTAAAAAAAAAAATCAAGGCACAAATGTCAAGGGCTAGAAAACAGTATTTCCTATGTCCGCTGTATCTTTCTATGGTTCCCTACAGCAATTTTGGGGAGTATTTCATTTAAAAAAACTTTTTTAAAAAGCGTGCTACCCAATACTATTCAGAACAAAATACTTAAACGAGGAACTGTGCTACATGGACATGGCAATTTAAAAAAAACACATTTGGAAGTACTGCTTGGTAAATACTTGCAATTCTCCAGGGCCAACTTTTGTATATTAAAAAAAAAAATCAAATGCAGCAGGAAGAGGAGCTCGAATATAACAATCACAGAGGGCTTTTTCCTGCACACAAAGGACACAGCTCCCCACCTCATCACGAGGACGGCCCCTAACGTTGTATAAACGCTCTTAAGTGCCATACTGGAAGCTACCCACTGCACTAACCATAGAAAGGGCAGATCAATTTTGTGCGTGCTGCCAAGATTCATTCTTTTTTTTTTCCACCCTCTTTTTTTGTCCTCTGTACTCACTGGTGAAATAAATCTGGTTGATTTTTAATTGACACAATTACACAAGCAGCCCTGGTGGTTGCAGGGCCACCAGTTGAATCATGAACCAGAACAGAGCAGCGGGGGGGAGGGGGGGGGGGGGAAAAAAAGGAAGGAAAAAAAAAAAAAAAAGGTTATTCCTCACCCAATGCCTCCGACACGAATACACTTCCCAATTCCCATTTTATCTGCCCTAAAGGCACCTCTCACACACACCCGCTTTCATCGCTCCCGTTTTATAGGAAACTTTAGGAAGGCCGCAAGAAAGGGCTGGAGGGGGGAATATCCCTTTGTGTTACCCACCTCCCCCCTCCCCGGCGGCGTCTCGCGGGGGATGGATGCCGGGCCGCGCTC
>NW_010587169.1:50171-66298 GCF_000705375.1 Tinamus guttatus | reverse complement strand
GGAAGGTGGCGGCGGCGGAGGCCGCGGAGCTGCTGTGCTGGCGTGGGAAGGGCAGGGGCCCGTGCGGCCACCTCGTTGAAGCGAAGCTCGAAGCTGCTCGCTGCTGTGGAGGAGCCCGCAGCAGCGGCCAGGCCTGCCCCGTGGGTCTAGCTGTGAGCGTCGAGGCGGCTGCTCTTCAGGAAGTGAGAGAAGGAATGTGCCCTCAGAAAGCATTGACACTTGCACTCTATTTATTATTGCTATATTTTTTCCTGAGGAAAAAGTAAGCCGGCCTTTCTCTAATGGCATTTGGGAAAAGACAAAAAGCCTCAGCATCTTTAGGAAGTTTGTGCTTTACAAGTTCCATGTGTGTGGCAAATATTAAACCCTGGTCATATGCAGACAGTCTGAACACAAACCTTACACCTGTGTTAGAAAAGAAGTTATATCTCCATGTGAGGAAGAACTTCTTTCCTGTGAGGGTGACAGAACCCTGGGACGGGTTGCCCAGAGAGGCTGTGGAGTCTTCTCTGGAGATCTTTCAAACCTGCCTGGATGCCACCCTGTGCCATGTGCTGTAGGTGTCCCTGCTGGAGCAGGGGGGTTGGCCTAGGTGATCTCTAGAGGTTCCTTTCGGCCTCAACCATTCTGTGAGCCTGTGATTTCTTCAGCGTAGCCAGGGTCCCAAGAGGTAGGGTGACCTGGCTGAGCCCTTCTGCCCAACAGAAAATAGAAATAGCAAATTAATAGTTTGCTTTTTCTGTGGCAGATAGCTCATGATAATGTTGGAACAGCTAGGAGAAATTTTTCTTACGTTTACCTGATTTAGGCTTTGGCCTAAAACTAATTACAGAAAATAGCAAAATTATTATTCTTGATCTTTTTTTCCCCTCTGCAGAGGAAGTACTTAAAATATTTCCTCACTAAGGAGGAAGTTGACAAGCCCTTCTAAAGCTAAGACAAGTTCAGGTTCTCCATAAAGAGGCTAAGGAAGTGTATTGACATTGTTACAGTGTTATAATTGTCCTACTATTGTTATACCGGTATAACTCCTTCTGCGGATACTGATTTTCCATTCATTTAATTCATAATTTCCATTAGATTTCCCTAAGCAGATAGGTTTCCTCGTGTTCATGCAACAGTTTAAGTATTTTGACCAAGCACTTTGCCCAGGAAGACTGAGGCGAAGTTGCTCTGAGAGGTTTTGAATTAAGGGAATCTTGCTTTGATGTGTGTGTGACACACTTGGGTAGTTCAGAATGCTCTGCAGGACTAAGCCAGTTCTGTCCTCATCCGTATGTTGAGATGTGTCCATGTCTGGATGCAATAATGGGAAAAAAATACACTTGGTTTTGGAGTAATCATTACTCTCCCATTGAACTTCATATTTATGCTGGTTTATGGTTTTTTGTTGTTTTACTTTTTTTGTTTTGTTTTTGCCATCAGAAGCAGAAAATATTCAGTGACGTTAGCTCAAGTCGCACCAGGTCCTAGGGAGCATTCAGGTGCAATTTTGAAGTCAATTAAGACAGTCTGAGAAGCCAGGCCAAGCTTCATCAAGATAAGCTGCTAGAAAACAACCCTTTGCCAAGGCAGGTAGGACTGTAATTGTAAGCAATTGATTAGAAACATGATTGTCCCAATCAGCAGAGTTACTCAGGCTTTAGCTGACCTTAATTTGTCAAGCTAAACTGAAATGAGTCTGACTTAAGTCAAAATCAGAATTCACACAGCCCCGTGCAGCAAATTAAACCCAGCTAAACCAAGGCTGCTTTGCCCTAGACAAGCCCCGAGGCACCGAAATGTCCAACTGCAGTGACAAAGTGTTTGATGGTTGTCAGGGAACATGTGTTTTTACTTTCATTGTGGTAGGGAACACCATAGGGTCAAGGCTGCAAACCACTGTTTATATTGTTCTTTCTTGTACTTTCTTACCATACAACCAATTTGCAGTGTCCCATTTTGGGCGACATTGGAATTCTGTGTATTATAAGCGTAGTTTTAAGAAAATAACACTAAGTAATTTTGTTAATAGTGAGATTGGGCTAGTTTGTTTAGAGCTACCATTGTACTGTTTTTTAATGGATCTGCACTTCAGGCATGACACCTGTTAACAGGACAAGTCCAGGTGTAGGGCAACATTATGGCCTCTGTACAGTTTTGAATGGGGTGGGAAAGTAACTGTTTTAGTACCTTGCTTTGGGGCCATAAGGAAAGTACTCGCAGTGTGAATGCTAGTCTTTATACATCATCTTTTCTTCTGTCCTCATCTCCTTCCTTCTGCCATCACCCTATTCCTCTAGCCTTCTTCTTTTTTTTTTTTTCTATCTTCCTCCCATTCTCTTCATGCCCCTTGTTAATTCTGCTTCCTCTTCCTTTTCCTTGAGACATCCCATTCATTTTATGCAGAGTCCACATCACAGACATTCTGTTTTCTTTGATGCTCTCTGACCATATTCCTCCCACTTATGGAGCAAGGTGATGCTTCCCACAGTGGGTCATTTCTCCCTAGCTGGTTCTGCACGTGATCTCCAGTTTGCTGAGCTATTTTCTAGGCTTTGTTCCATTTCACCCTGATTTAGGAAAAGTCACATTAGCAGGGTCTGCCATTCCATTTGAATTTGGTCATACATATCAAAGGTTTCTTTCTTGTGTGCTAGGCACACACTGTGCCTGCAGATTTTGTAGGCACGATGCAGCAGAGAGAATCTGTCAGGATTTCACTGAAGTGTCTGTGTGGTGCCAAGTGGAAAACGATTAGTTAAGCTGAGAAAATGGGGATTAGTGCAGGAATGGGAAAGTGCAGGTGGAAAAAACAGCCAAGAGAAAAACATTCAATCACTTTGTCAATCTGCTTCCTTGTACAGTAGCACAAATACGTGCTGGCAAAATGGAAGGGATGCACAGGGGGAGGAATGAAAGCCAGAGGTCAGGGAAGGGCAGCTCTTTCGGCACTGATTTACGCTGCTGCCGCATGTGTAACGGTACAGTCTGAACCTGCAACGTGGGGTGACCTTCTGTAGGGCAGGTGGGGTCCTTGGTAAGGACCTACGAAGTGCAGAAGTGTGGGAGCAGTGTTTCATCTGAAGTACTGCAGGCATTTTCAGTCATACCCATTCCAGAAAGATTCTTTCAAAGTAGAATTTGTGTAGACCAGGCTGATTAAAAAATAGGGATGGAAAGCTTTGTTAATGCAAGGAATTAAAGGAATGTTTGGCCCAACCAAATATCTGTATTTTTTTCATAATAAATAATAAAGCACAAGAGGCAGTTAAGTTCAAGGGGAGTTTAAGATCTGTTTTAGTTTTAAGGACCATGCTGGTACAAGAACTGGAATTACTTATACCCAAACTGGAAATCACAGATTTCTAACTATCAGAGGCACAAGATTCCAGAGCAGCTTTTCAGTAGTAAGGACAGAAATAAACTAAACAGTCAAATCTGACTGGTCTTTATGCTTAATATTCTAAGAAAAAGGATTATATGATGTGATTGCCTCCAGTGGCATGAGGGGGTCAGGACAGACCTAGGGAGTCCTTGTAGTCATTTTGCAGAAGATGACAACCACAAAGTCACAGTGAATCTAAACTTTCTCCTTGCAAGAAGGTGAGGCAACAATAACCCATTTCCATCAGTTCACCTCTATCCAGGACAATGCACTGAGTCTATAAAAGGAAAATTCGTTGGTGTATAGGCACGCATTGTGCCAGCAGACGTGGATATAGACTAATTAGGAAGCAGCGAGTAAAATTTGCTCTACCTACTGCAGAAAGTATCTCTACAATTTCAGCGAAGTGTCAGTAGCAGCTAGGCAAGGACCAGCACTCTCTCCCGCTGTCAGCCACAGCCTTGACTCACTTCACCAAAAGGAGTGGGGTGCAGGGAGGGCCATGGCACGGGATATTGGAAATGCTGCTGCCACCTAACGCAAAAAATGCCTTCTTCATCCATTCCCTGCACACCCCCACTGCCAGACGTGCCTCTCGACCACTGCAACACACAAATGAAAACTTCCGTGGCACCTATCTGATACCTTGTCTCCCTTTTCGCTTACTTTTAGCCTACAAGGAATTTGCATTGTCAAGCTACACACATGAGGTTACCTGTGTGGATTTTTTGAAAAACACTACATAAACCAAACTCTGCTTTCCTCTTGATCCTCAAAAGCTGCCACAGAATTTTAGCAGAAAGAAAAAGTGCTCTTTTCTACAAAGGTTCTTTCCAAAATATATATATCTATATATTTTTTTTTAGGACAATATGTGATTACATTGGTAAAGGAACAGTGTAATTCTACTAACTGGAGATTGGAATCAAATCGCCTAAAATACATTGAACTGGAGTCGTGGAAAAATACAGGCTAAATATTAATCATACGAATAATATTAAACACGTGAATTAAGAGCCATTAAAATCAAACAGACTTTGAGTCGTGTGAGTGCCACCGAGATGCTGCTGGAGCCCAGGTTCCCAGGGGACATACACAGCTTTATCAGGCTTAGATGTAGTGAAGATGGGGCATTTCTTGCATGCCGGGATGTTGATGAACAAACTAACACAAGACACAGTGACAACCAAGATGTAGTAACTATTCCCTACTAATAATGTGGGCTGGGAATAGGGGCAATATATCTCCTAGAGCCTCAACTAGGCTGTTAACTCATTTCCTGCTGCAGAATCCTTATTGTCATCCAGGGTGCCTAAAGGAGACAAAATGCAACAAAATCTGACAACGTCTTGTTCTCCCAAACCTGTTTCCCTCTGCATCTGACTTCTGGGCCCCTCTCTCTTTTCTGGTTGATCTTGGCACCATCAACATACGACTACTTCCTAACCCGCCTTTCCGCCTCGGATAAACTCACCCCATCTGCTTCTACATCTCTGCCCACTTGTGCCCTTGCAGTAGCTTCCATTTACTCTTACCTTCTCCGTTCAGTAATAGATAAAGTCCTGGTTCCCCTTCGCATTTTGACTCCCTATTTTGTCTCTTTTCCCCATTCCAATAGATAAATATTTCCTTACCCTCTTCTCCCCATTTCCTTACGGAGCTGCAAGGCCTTAAGCCTAGAACAACGGCCCTGTGAACCGAATCCACGCTGTCTTCATTCAGATCTCTCTACAAAATTACTTCTGCCATAAAGCCTATCCAGCACAGATTTCTCGGCTGGGATATAGTCCATTCCTCTATAATAAAAACAAATCCTGTTTCATAACAAAACAAAAAGAACCGAACAAGACACTGGCCAGGCAATTAACTTTTGCCAGTTGCTTTCTGCCAAGAGCAACAAGCTTATTCTTATCCTGCTCCTTCGGATGGGCCTCCCCATATGCCTCGTGTTTCTCCTTGTGTTTTGTTACCGGCTGTTGAGGGCATCCTGAGGGGTCCCGCTCTCTTCCTGGGCTCCCATCCCTCTGGAGTGACTTCACTCCAGCAAACACTTTCGCCAAGGCTCAATTTTCATGAAAGGAGAATCACCCCTTTGCTTTAATTTTAGCTATTAAGGCTCGTGCACAGCTCCTGTATGGCATTCTGGTTTTAATTAATAAGAATTAGCATACACATCTACATGCACTCTTTTTTTTTTTTTTTTCCCCACTTTGCATGCTCAGCTACCTTGAAGAAAACCTCTTTGTATGTCTTCCTGGTTATTCTATATCTTAACATTAAAAAAAATCTAAAATGAAAAGCAAAGTAACATAAAACTCCCACGCAAACAGCAGGATTATCTACTCGGGGTGACTCGGAGCCCGGGGAGAAGCCCTTCCCGCCCACCAGAGGAGCCGGCGCCGCGGCCCAGAGCCGTCCCGTTCCCAGCCCACTGTCCCTTCCTCCGTGTTCGCACAATCCCACTGCAGCGACTTCCCAGTGCTAACTGAGGCCTCTGGGCATGATTGTGTTGTTGTTATTATTTAATAAACAGCCACACAAAACACTGCTTGGCACTTAAATAAGTAAAGAAAGGAAAACTCTGACTCCTGGACTGTTCTGTTTTCCTCTTGACTTCAGTGGAAGCAGGAGCAGGTTTTCCATACAATACCTACACCTACCTTTAATGTTTCAGAAAAGGCACTTTTTGTCACTGTTAGGGTGGCCCCAGAGAACATGAGGGGGCCAGACCCTTTGCAGCTGCCAACCCCTGCTGCAACAAGAGCTATAAAAGTATAGCTGTAACTTGGATGCTTCCAAGCAAAATGCCCTAGCAGTTTTTCTTGTCTGAGCTCTCCCTAGCAAGCATTCAGCATCATTTTCTGCGTTGTGACCCACAGCCTATCGCTGACAGGGGTTATCTGAAACACCCAGCATCATGATGCTATTAACAAGGAAAAGAAATGGAACAGAGAATTGCATTTTTGCATTTGATTATAAGTTTCAGACATTTCAGAGTAAGAGTTACGATGACAAAAGAAAGCAATCTGTCCTTGAAGTGAACACAGTGGAGCACAACACGTTCAGTAAGATTTTGAAAGAAAATAAAGAGCTGAAGGCCAGAACTGAGTCCTTTAGAAACACGTATAAAATGAGACGGGATTCAGAATGCTTAAAATACTTGAGTGACAAGCAACAAAGAGGTGCCTGTTACTATAACTAATTGAATTAGGGAAAGAGACGGAAAATCTTGAGATCTGATGTGTGGGGAGTATAAGAACAAAATTCTCTCGGGCCGTGGCTGGAGCCCTGAATCAGCACAACTCTTTGCCTTGAAGAAAGTGAGATCTAGATGAGGGTGAGTACACGCACCCCCCTTTCTCCCTGCGGATCAAAGAAGGGAAATTCTCAGGGCTGCCAGCTTTCCTGTTTCCTGCAGTGAATCTGGAGTACCAATGCTGTTGTTAGACTATATTCTATCATACTTGGTTTATATGTGTTGTTTAGGCAGTATTTCTCTAGTACTCTAAATGATCAGGCCCTATAATGAACTTCGTATGAGACCTGAATCTTACTGCTAGTTTCTTTGTGGTATAAATGTTTAAAAAGTATTCTGTAGGAGTGAGGCGCTCCTGCCATTTATAGAAATGATATATATTTATGCTTTAATTCTAGGGAGTTCACCCCTCATTCTTCCCACCGTTTCATTACATGCTTGCTCCCTCTGCATTATATATTAAAAGCTTCATACAGTGGTTCATTCGCATTTAAATACACAGACTGTAATAATTCTGTGATGTTGCCTGGAACTTTTGTAAGAACATGTTATATAAAGTCAATGTGGGCACTGCAAATGTACTGCAGATTTTTCAGATAGATAACCTCAGTCAGTGAATGCAAATATGAATGAATTTGTGTGCAAGTTTAAATATCTAGGTAGAGCTTGTAAATGCATAACACCTGTAACCACAACTGTCAGTGCAAACAGGGAAACTAGTTTTGAGGTGTCTGTGCTGATTTAAAAGTGCTGGACTTTGAAATACCTCAGCTGAAATGGCAGAGATGTATTCATCCTCTGGCAGGTATTAAAGTGCATAAAGTCTGTTATTAAAGAAACTAAAACTTCATTAGCAGCTGATTCCAGAAAGATTGTGAAGGAGACTGGTGAGGACTGCCATATAAGGCAACTTGTTGCTTTTAAAGACATTATATTTTTAAGGATATTATAAAATCTTACTGTGAAACAGGTTAAAATTACTGGTTGAAAGTCTTAAGTCTTCCAAGGTTAAAATTACTGGTTGAAAGTCTTAGGGAGATGTGTGTTAAGCATGGAACATTCTTCTTTCAGCAGTTAAAATGGAAATGTACTGAAAGGATGGTGGATTTGTTATTAGTGGCTTTGCAGTAGGTATTGCATTTGTTTTAGGAGCAGGGAGGTTTCCAATAAAAGATACTGCAGGGTCATACAATCTAAGGAGAAAAAGTGTCTGAATACGGCACATACTAATCTTCCTCTGGAGGGAATTGAGTGACCTTTCTTGGGGGGGGACTGGTGGGGGACGAGAGATCTGAGTCAAGAATATCTTAAATCATGACCCAAAATATAGAGAAGAAATATGTTCTGTACAGTTTTCTGGTGTAATATCTTACAGAAAGAAAAGATTTAATCTAGCCTTAACTTTAATCAGCAACATGGCAAAAGAAATCTATTCAGTTTATTCATGAATATAAATCTTCACTTGCTTGCTTTATTTGGTGGAGATAAACTTACATGACCTGAATTGACCTGCAGAATATTTCCTGGATAGGAGAAAGTTCTGACTCAACAACGGAATGAAACTGCCTCTGAATTCAATGGAAGTCCACCTTTTTCATTCTAGCTAATGCCATATTAAGTAGCTGTTGAATCGCTGTAAGAAAAGTTTTGTGGAGAGGGGAAATGAAATTGTTTCTGTATTTGCATTTCTTTAGAGCTCACTTCAAGAGGTTTCTCCATGAAAAAGCAGAAGGCAGAGTCTTCAAAATGGCCAGAAGCCTGAAGAGCTGGGCTGAGAGCATCTGTATCTCCCAAGATGAAAACCCAGCCTGTTGCTTACTCCTGTAGAGTACCTGCAAATGCTGGTAAAAATAAATAAATAAATAAATGCATACGTACATACATACATAATAAAAGCAGATGCTACCAGTCCCATTGTATTTTAGAAGTTCTTTTGTCTTTCCAACATTAGGATGACGTCAGAGTTTGATTATGTTAAGTCCCTGCATTAAGAGCAATTAGTCTGGGGGCAAAAAACAGTAAGGACCCTGTCAGACACTGAACAATGTTTTTGGTTTTCATGCACTGAATCATCTGTGTTTATAGGCCTCCAACATGTAAATCGCCCTGAGGTAATCTGGAAGGGAAGGATATGAATAAGCCAATTAAATTGGCAAAGAGCCTAAGGAACACCCTGTTTAGGGATAAAATCACATGGCTGTCCTACTGCCAATAGTTTTGGAGGAGGGAACAGAGTTAAAACTTTCTTATTTCCCTTTTTTTAACAGATAGAGATGATTTAGGGGACTTTGGTTGTCTGCTTTTGTACATGTTAGCTCAGGTAACTGAGATAAGGTAGTAAGTAATGTGTTTTGTGCAAGATACTTTTGTTTTGATGACACAAAAGGATGTCATCCAGGTTGCAGAGGGCGTAGGAACTAGTTGCCTCATTTATGGTAATTATTTCGTATTCAGTTTTATGATATAAGCATACAAAGGACTGAATTGTGCTTTATCTTTCCAAGTACTTTTTTTTTTTTTTTTAAGAAGGGAGACTTTTTTTTTTCCCCATTAGGAAGACTTCTCCACAAGACTCAGCAGATCCTAGCATATTTTAAGATGCACTATACCTCAACAGCAACCAAACAACTGCTCTGTTCCTACTGCCCGCTGAACCAGTGCCTTCAAAGGTTTGGTGCAAGGCGGGGGAGCGGGGGAAGACAGAGGTGAAGAAAGCTTTGTGCTGGAAGTTAACGTGCGGAGGAAGGAACCCATGAATGGGTTCCCTCTTTGTATTTCTAAGAGGCTTGCTGGATTTGCCAGAAGACTAAATATTTCTGCCATGCCTCCCTGACCTTTGAACTCATGCACCAGTTCCAAGCAGGAAAAATAGCTGGCTGGCTAGAAGAGGCAAACCCCGATCATGCCTCTGCTTGAGGAGAGGCCCTGGCACAACTCACGGTTGCCACTGGATAATTTACCTGGGAGTTCATCCTAATCAGCTCCCTGAGCGCAGGAGAAGCTGTAATTGGCCTGTGCATGTTACTAGGCATCAGGGAATTTAACTGTAAACACAACCCCATAGGAAACTAGGAGTCACTAGCTCGGTTGCTAACAGAACTGCTTGTTTAAGAACAGCAACAAGCTGCTCTTGGATGCTCTTCAGACACCAAAAAAGGGGGAAAGGTGTAATCTCCCTTTTTGTTACGCTAATAACCCATCACCTTTGGATTCCTACTGAAATACAAGTACTGAAAGGAGGTAACTTTCAGAGAAGACAGCCACAGAGCAACAAAGACATGGGGTCACTGGAGGCACCACCTAACATCTCTCTGGATACTTTGGAAGTAACACCAGGAGATCCTAGTTATACATGCACAGACTGGCAAAAGACCCAGATAAACATAGTTGTTTAAGATGACTTGGATTCATCTTACCTAACCCCAGCCATCTGATAGCTCAGCATCTAGCGTAAGTCAGTCTCCACTCCCTATGGAGGCAGAGAGGCACAGTCTGGGAACAATTTGTTCCATCCCAAAATAGGTATAAAATTGGTGTGAGGAATTCTTTTCCCATCTCTCTGCATTTCATACTTAGGAGGCCTGGATAATGATATGAACTTCATAGTTCAGCTAATATTCAGTGAGATGAACCCCAGCCTGACTTGTTCAGCTATCTTGGAAGCTGACCATGCATTGCTGGCAGCAGAGCAAGCTCTTTGTACAAGATGAATGGCTGCAATTTTGTACTGGCAGGTTAGTTCAGAGCTTGCTTCTGTTTTGAAAGGGAACTCCTTCAGCCTCTCACGTGTTCCTCTGGCCCTTTGCTCATCTTCAGGCACCCAGACACTGCTTGAAGCAGTGGAACCCAACAGAAATAGTTGCTTTCACTTCTCTGTTGGTGTATGGGCCCTGCAGAGAAACAGGAACCCAAGTAGGGCTAAGCAGGGTTTAAAGGAACAAGGTAATGTTTTGTACCTGCAGGAAGAAAACATGTAACCTGACCGAGTCTTCAGAGCTAGCTTCAGAGCTGTGTACATAAATTGCTATGTGCCCTAAGAAAGGACAGGGCCACAGGAAATACAGAGCACATGACAGAGCGTGAATCCCTTTTCTTGACTGACAGCGCTCTACGATCAGTGTGGTCCCTCTCCTGCCATAGCTAGCACAGCTGCGGGACATAGTTCATCATTTTAGCACGGGGAAATGCTGCTCTGGATGGGAACATGGAAGTGAAAAGTGTTCTGAGCACAGTGTTCACTTGCATGTTATAACTTGAAGCTCCGGAAAGCCAGAACGCTTTGTCTCCTTGTGGCACTGGTGAGCGGCACCTTATCTTAACCTTGTATGAGGTTTAGAGCGTGTTCATGAATAGGGAGATGATTAAGATGACACATCAAGGTTTTCTGAATATTTGTTCTCAGGCAGTGACATTCGCCTTTTTTTTTTTTTTTTTTAGTTTTCATTCCAAAACAAGGTGTTTCTAATCTCTGGTGTGATTGGTAAACCACATCCTCTCCCTCTTGGCGGCTGAGCTTGCTGTAAAGCTCAGGCAGAACAGTAAGAGACTTTAAGTGAGGAGCTGTCAGAGTTTAAGCAGCTAATTTAAGTGAAAGCTGCTGTGAGGCCTCCACACAGGAGGCTTCCTTTGTCTGAGGGTTTTTTGTGTGTGTGTGACAAAACTCAAGGCTGAAAGTGAAGAGACCTGAAAGTTAAGTGTGAGAGAGACTAGATGGGGGATTTAGAAGATGTTGTTCACAGGGGAGAGGAAAGGAAGATGGCTGCGTAGTAGGGAAATGGGTGAAAATTTTCCTCTGAACATATCCATAAATCATGCCAGGAGTGATACTCTCTTCCTTGAGTATTTCCCAGGCTGGGAACCTGCTTTGGCAACAGCTGCTTCCCTTCATGATTCCGTTAGAGTCCCAAGACTCAGGGTTTTGCAGGCTGGGTATGAAAGACGTAGTTACTGCTCTCTGTCATGCATCTCGTGAGCTAGGGCTGCAGCCAACTACTGTGCCTTTTTGAAAGAGAGGACTCACAGCAATTACCCGACATCTAGGCAAATCTAATTTCAGAGGTACAAGGACACAGAGGGGAAAAGGAAGCTTGATTTTTTCAAGCATTCACGTGGTCACATCAGAGCAGAGATTTGTGTCTCCAGGAGTGCCTCCGGGCCTTCTTGCCACCCGGACTGTTAACAGAGAGGTGGAAAATGACCCAGGCCAATGGTTTCAATGACGGGCTTAGTGGGAGTGTAGATAGTATCTTTTGCGTAAGGCTTGGGGGGGCTGTAAAACACAGTACAAGTGCTAAAAGGTTAACCAGGTGTCTGATTGCCTCTAGGGCTGTTGAGGAGTCTTGACCATCCAGATGACAGCTCAATTTTTGCTTCATTTGCAAAGTGGTTCTGATAGTTTCTGGTAGTTTCACACAGTGGTTGTGTGTGAAAGTGTTTCACACTTTCTGAAAAGGCAGTTTTGGGGAATGTGTATTACAGGCATGCCTAGTTCAGAGGAGGTAGAGTCAAATTTGCATTATAGACACATTTATTTTATTTGGCAAAGCAGAGAGACAGATTCCAGAAGCTGTGTATTTGGAGACTTCTTTACAAAGAGTAAATGAAAAATACATATTTACTTCTTGACATCTCCGCCCTGACTCCCATATACTACTTTTGCATCTAGGCTTCCTCTTCCTACACCTTAACTCTTTAGCCCCATGAGCCCGGTTGGCACCTGCTCCTTGCTGTCTGGTGCCCTCTGGTGCTGCAAATACCTATCCAGGCTGTACCCCAACAAACTCTGAGATGGTTGTGGGACCCAGCCTGTGCCACGATGGGGGATTCATGAACCTATCTCTGCTATTTCCCTGTCACACCCTGTCTGTGGGAAGGACCCTCCAATATGCCATGGCGCAGGCAATGAGAGGGAGGCAGAAAGAGCAGCACCATCAAGTCTTGTTTCACTCAGTCGGTGGAGAGTGAGAAGCAGGGAGGCTCTCCGTCCCTCCTCCACCTCCCAGCCTCTCTCACATTTTACTCCCTCTGCTCTTATTTTTTTAGCTTTAGCTCTCTAACTTCTTTCCCCTCTTCTACCACCAACCCTTTTTTTATTACAATTCCTCCCATGTAATTGCCTGCTCTTGCTTCAGATTTTTCTTTCTCTCCCAAAATCCCCCTTCCCTTTCCCTAGGATGCTCTTCCCACCGCATACAGCCTCTGACCACATTCCCCAAGACTTGTCCACTTCAGAATCTCAAATTGCCCCAAACACCTTATTCTGCCAAGCTCAGAAATGCTTTCACCTTGTGCACACTCAGATCCAGTGTTCAGAAAATTGGATTACAGTATCTTCACTGCCCTTCGTCTCCCCTCTAATTAATCAATGTTAATTGATTGATTGATGGTGGCTCGCTGGTGTAACAATCTCCCAAGTCTAAAAAATAGTTACATGCCTGTCATTCTCACATATCTGCCTGGAGCATATGGAATCTATTAACTTCCAGAAATTAGTTAGAGCCTTTTCTAAATTAGTTTGTACAAATTAGCAGGACTCATTTCTCTGAACTAAACAAACACTCATGGCAGAGGCAGATAACAATGACAGGCTCACAGGTCAGTCTCTCATTTTTGATCCAAATAGATTTCAACCTCATAGTGAATGGGTGGGTCCTAGATTCAGTGACCAAAACTGCACTCTGACTTTAGGTTGCTCGCAGGCCTTCTTCCCTAGGCCTGGTGCTTATGCCCAGTTCAGCTGAACACTTGCTTCTTGGGTTGTTAAACCCTGTTAGCAATGATGTTTGTGTAGTGCTGCACCAAGAGGCAGTGGGTACCATGCTGAACTGGAGTTCGATTGGGAATGGCTGGGATTAACCAGTCCTCATCATCCCCAAGGACTCTCTGATCTGTAGACACTCACGTAGTCAATCTCTGGTCTCCTCTGTATCAAGTCCTGAGTGACCTAGCACTTCCTTTCTGCTCTAGCACTTGTCTCATAGATTGCCCCAGTCTTCTCTTATTGGGCTCTTTTGGGTCAGCCTAATTTCTGTGCCTTCTGTGCTATTGGAGTGCCAGCAGACAGCGCCTAGCTCTCCGTGCAGCCGGGAGGAGACGTTGCAAGGAGCAGCTTCACCCACCGCGTAGACTGAAAAGTGACAGGCTGTTCGTGTGCCATCTGGTTGCTACCAGGAGCTACTGAGTTGAGCATTGGGAATGGACTTCCATGACCTGAACACCATCAGCCTGACACATTTCAATTTTCTGCTACAGAGAACAATTGCAAGGGGGAAAAAAATGAAGTTTTCTTTTTTTTTTTTTTGGATAAATCTTGTTCTTAGAAAAAGCTGAATTATTTAAATGAAGAGTAAGATCTCGTCCCCAGCCAAACCAAAGCCCCAAGCCCAGCAAACAAGCAATCAGCCTGAGGCAGGCACTAAGCTTGGAGTATGTGCACTGGAACTGATAAAAGGTTGGCAGAGCTGTAAGCAAACTGAAAATGGGATACTATAAAGAGAAGTTGGGCAATCTTAAAAAAAAAGTGGCGCTACCAGTCCTGTCAATGCATACTTAGATATGGCCTTTGCAGATTACGGGTACCTTGCTGCAGTGCTCACTAGTGAGTCACGCTGAAGATCACTGATTGAAGGATAGAAGATGGCCTGCTGTGGCCTGCAGTCTTTATGAGTTGCACCTCTTTTTTAAGCGATGTTTGCTGCAATCCCTTCTGTTTTCTGCAGGTGGGGTGTGGCTGTACCATTCCCAGAAAAGTGGCTGTTGCAGCCTTTGGTTGGGAAAATTTGGGTGCTCTTGCATGGTAAGCTGGGCTTCCCCTAGGGGGGGAAAGTCACCTTCTTCCTCTGCCACACGGCATCAGGGGTGTGAGAGTTCCCTACAGCACAACAGAACTGCACAGATGTCTGGCAGCTTAATCCAGCTTGGAGTTACGCAGCTCAATCTCATTAAAATGTCTGAATCACATTTCACATGTCCCTATCCACCTAACTACATAAACACAACCTGATCCTCTTCTTGAGCCTTTGGTTCTCAGACTCTTCTTTCCCTTCTCTCATCAGAGATCCCGCAGCCCTCATTCCCTGCCTAGTTTAGATGCTGACATTCCAAGTTTCTTGGGCAATGATACATGCGGCAACTCATTCATGATGCAGGACAGGAGGAGCACAGCCCTCAGCCCCAGGGGCAACAACGCGTGGTAGGGAATTACTCCCTACACATAGATGCATCTGCATCTCTAGTAGCTGGGACAACCCTTCCACCTCCCTCTCTTCTCCAGGCTGCAGCACTGTTTTTCCACCCCTTTGCCGTACTGCATTCACCTGCTTTGCCCAACGAAGAGCGCCCAGTCAGCTGGGCATGAAGTCTGGGCTCATAGAGGAGGAGACAGTCCATGGCATGGCACGTTGCAGATATATGAAGCCTAGACTTATTTTTGTGGAGGCTACAGGGAAAGGAGGCAATCTGGTGAGTGTGCTCAGGGACGCAGTGCCTACCATTTGGCGGGCAGAAAAAGTAATCCAGCCTTGTGTCCTGCTTTGGACAACAGTGATCAAAGAAGGAGATACAAAAAATGCTTTAGGAGAACATTAATGAAATAACTCACTGTGGACATTTCTTGCCATCGTGCTGATACTATATCACGAGTAAACTATGCCACAAACTAGTGACTAGCAAGCTTGGAAGAGTAAGGGCTTTACCCTGGAGTATTCCAGTTGCTGTTCTATACGATTCCTCTCAGTCAGAAGAAACAAACATGAAGAAAACTGAGGCCCCAATCCTGTTCTTTTTTCTTTTTTAGAATGAATGGAAAAACCCTTATTGTTCCCAATTGTGCAGGATCAAGCCTGACGCTATCTCACACAGAGGGTAATAAATTTTGTGACTAAGAGCTAACGACAAGTCAAAATTGGTCATCTCTTAAGTCTTGTTGCCAGCTAGACTAGACACAGTTGTGAAATGCCTTTTTCAATGATAATACAAGAACTCTGAACAGTCATTTTCTGTGATTGTACTATAGCTGAAAAACATACATGAAAATTATTTTACATGCACAGAGACACGATTGATTACATTACAAAGAAGTGAATGAATAAGACTTATTTTTATTTTTAGGAATTTATATTATAAGATCTTACTACTGAGAATTAGAATACACCTTGCCTGGTGAAAGCAATAACAAAATGATTCCAATTTACAGGCATTTTAGAGACAGTTCAGTAGCACGAGAAAGATGTATTGTTCCTAGAAATGTCCTCACTCAACTCCTGTCCTGAATATCTGTCAGTCTTTCAACAGCATGGCAGTTATAACTGAACACTAAAAAACAGCATAAACTAGCAATATGAGCAAATGGGATCAGCAGAAGTGGAGCAGAAGCACCAGGATGGAGAAGCTCTGGCTCTTTTCCAAGGTGGGTGGGCACAGTTGGTCGCTACAGTAAGATCAGTGGTACAGGCAAGGTGAGCAGACTTTCAAGGTGAAAACTGGAGTCACTCATCACTTCCTGCT
>NW_010587169.1:13255-50158 GCF_000705375.1 Tinamus guttatus | reverse complement strand
GATAAAAGGGGAGGAAAAGAGAGAAGATGCAAAAGGGATGAGCTTGATGGATGTTTAACAAGGTGAAAATGAGAGATAATGGTGCTTTTTTCATGTTTCTTTGACCAGTAATTCTTTAGTTTTTCCTTTAAATTTAATAGTTTGCATAAGAACGTGCTGTCTGCAGCAATTGGGCGTTTTAGACTTGCATAGGTTTATAGATATTGTTGATCTGGCTGGAAAGAGAATGTGTTACCAGGAAGCAGTCAGAAGTATGGGGATTTGTGCATTTTCATGTGACTCTCCTCAATTTCACCATGTCTGCTGTAGTGCTGAGAAAGAAGAGAAGAGAAGAGAAGAGAGAAGAGAAGAGAAGAGAAGAGAAGAGAGAAGAGAAGAGAAGAGAAGAGAGAAGAGAAGAGAAGAGAAGAGAAGAGAAGAGAAGAGAAGAGAAGAGAAGAGAAGAGAAGAGAAGAGAAGAGAAGAGAAGAGAAGAGAAGAGAAGAGAAGAGAAGAGAAGAGAAGAGAGAAGAGAAGAGAAGAGAAGAGAGAAGAGAAGAGAAGAGAAGAGAAGAGAAGAGAAGAGAAGAGAAGAGAAGAGAAGAGAAGAACCACCACAATACAGTTCTACATAAAAATGATAGTGACATGAAGACAGGCCTTGAGAACAGAGATGATCCATACAGTTCCTCACGAGATTGCTCACAGAGTATTGGTAGGCCATCAGCTAAAGGTTTGAACAAATGGATGCAAAAATTAGGTCATAAATCTGTCTTTGGGAACCTGTGGCATTGCTTTTTTTTTTTTTTTCCCCAAAAGTGTAGACTATCTGATGCTTTCAGGTGCTCCTGTCTTCCTGCTCTTGCTTTGTGATTGGCCCAGGGCTCCTTCCAGTGGCTTTGTGAGAGTCCCTTTACTTGCCTGAATGGGCAGGATGCAGAACAATCCAGTGAGACAGGTCAGCTACTTTTCCTGCCTTGTATTTCAAGTTCTTCAGAAATGATCAATTCTCTGCATACTCGTGAGCCATGAAGGTAAAAATAACTGTGAATGAGAGTTTTCTGCTAAGTGCCTCCTGGATGCAGGAAGCTCCCAGATCCATCTCCCAGCACAGATCCATCTGTGAATATATCCTTCCTGCTTCCTATGGCTTCTCAGAAGAGTCTGCCCAAATTGTCCAAAAGAAGGATTGTGGCCTTAGTGATTGAACTCCTTGGGATGGTGAAGAGCCCAACAAGGCTGCGGCCTGCAAGTGACACTTACTTCTAAGCACTGTCCCAAAGGGAAAAAGGCTCTTCCTGCTGCACTTGCTTGAATTTACAAGTTGAAGTGTTTGCTGATGACTTGTGTATGTGAGTGGGTTGCACCAGGAGGATGTCTTGCTGGAACGTTCTCAGTTATATTTGCCTCACTGAGTTCTGTTGACAGCCTTTCTGAGGGAGGGGATTGCAGAAGTGCATCTTCATTATTATTTTTTTTTTGTAGTACCTGAATCTAAAGATCTAAAGTGGTCCTGCTTCTTTCTTGTTGTAACTTAATTGCTGTAAATTAAATTCACATTAAATTTCTGATTCTATATGTTTGAAGTACAGAGCTTAAAAAAAATATATCATTACAACCTTGTATTCCCCAGTGGTTCTTACTGGCCATGCCATGCATGTTTCCTGGTGATGGCCTCCATTGCAACCACGCAGGGGCACACACCCAAGCTATTCTTATGTAGTAAGAGAGTTTCTGGCATTCAGAGCTTCAAAACTCTTAGAATAAGAGATGGAATCTTAGTTGCAGTCTTAGAAAAAGATTGGGAGACCACCAGCAACCTATTTACAACATGGTGCCACCCTGATTGTTCTGATTGGTAATCTAGAGGAGTTTGAACAGTGTCACATCCCCAGGTCACAGTGACCTTGGACCCTGATGGACTTTTCCAGTAGGCTCAGGGTGACCAGTGCCCTGGCCCAAACACCCCAGGGGGTGGCTCTTTTGTCTGTCTATAAGGAGGAGTGGGCTTCAAGGACCTCCCTGTCTCCTCATGAGAGAATCAAAGCTCTGTAAGCTCAGAAGAGAACATGAACCCTCAGCAAGATGTGCTGCCATGCAGGGCAAGTTGGGGGGTAGGAGGCACTGGCACCCGGCAGTGAGTGCCCTCTGTTAGAAGGGGACTATGGCTGAGCTACCACAAAAGAGCTCCTGGGGACCGTCATGGCCCTTGCTGTGCTCGCAGAGGAACCTCCCTTAAAACACCGAGGGAAGGCTTAGAAAGGCAGAGGGATCCTGTGCTGCTTATGCCACTTCCTAAATACTGCCCTGACTCTAATCCGCAGCTGCTCTGGACTTTCCTTTCAGCATGAAGTTGCTTTGTCTGAGTAAGTGACAACAGCATCTAAAGAAGCAATAGATTTTGAAGCTGAGACAACTGGAGCAATCATTACTTTGATCTCTGGCAAAGCCCAGGGGCTTGATTATTTTCCAGTGGAAGAAGCTGAGATAAATGAGTTTTCATGAGCAGGAACTCACTCAGTGCTGGTGGTGGATTAGAGTGAAGGGTTAGGAGGTGACTTTTCTTTCCCGGGATAATAGGGTCAGTCATCAGTGAGCCACAGGGTCCTCGCAATGCCCTGCACTCTTCAGGGCTCGCCTGCATTTTCTAGGAGCTGGCAGGAATGTTCTTTCCACAGACCTCTGCCACCTCCTTGGAAGCCGATCAAACCAGTTTTATTAAAAAACACCATTTGACTTCTAATGTTTTTATACTGATTAAGAACATTGACTTGGCTAAGTGAACAAGGGAACTGATTGTAGCTCAGCCGCTTCATGCTGGAAAGGCTTTGATCAGACTGAGTGGGAGTTTATGTTTAAGGTACTGTATAAAATGAAATTTGGTGATAAGCATATAAACTGAATTTGAACCTTGCAAAGAGTCCAGAGAAAAAGGAAAAACAACTCTGTTTATATTCTTTACAGATACACACCAAGATGTCCTTTTAACCTTTAATTATTTTACATAGGGGGTCAAACTGTCTCTTAAACTATTTAAAATTATTTGTCTAGATTAGCTGTCCATGCTGAAGATGGAGAGCTTTCAGGGCGCCTCCTAAGAGCCCTGAAGCCAACTATAATGAATGAGTTTGGTGTTTTACTCTGAGGAAAAAAAATGAGTGAATTAAAGAGCTGCCAAATAACCCTAGTTCATTGATACGTACTTGGGAATAATGTGTTTCCCTTGATCCCAGCGTGATATCATGAGAATAGCTTATTTCAAGGGCATTCATGTCTGACATCTCTCCTTCATGACTTATCAGCCTCTAGAGTTACATGCAGCAGCCGATTGCAATTAGGAGACATGAGTATCTGACATGAAACACTGGGGAGCATCGAGGGTTCATCTGCTGTTTCCACTGAAATGGTGAGCAAACATTCAGGGGATCAAGAGGAAGCAAGGTCAAATGATTACTCTGTGAAAAACCCTGGTCCAATGTGTCTGGGGTTTTTCATCCATCAACATAACTGCAGATACCCATCAGAATCCTATAGTTCCACGTTCAATCTCCCTCCCCTACTTCAAACAGATCCACTCCACTTATCATAATAAAGGGAACATTTTAAAAAAATACCTGGCTTACAGTTCATGTCCCCTTTTATGTATTATCGGTCTCCTTATCCTTTCTGGTAACTTCTGACCCAGATGTTCAACTTTGACTACATATAACAGAATTGTTGAGGGCTCTGTGCAGTGATGTTAAAGTTATATTAAATGGCCAGAAAATTGGGAGCGGATTAGAGGAAAGATTCAGATAACCCTCCACTGAGAGAAAATTTTTAACCAGACAATAGAGAATCCAAATGGGAGAGGAGACATAAGGAGTGAGATAAAGACATGCAAGAGATCAGGCTTCTTTCATTCAGTCCATTGCATGCACATTAATTTTATTTTGAGTTTTGATTTCATTTTCTTATAACTCTTACTTATCTAAACCTTATTTGTGATTTGAAGGCTATGTTAGTGCATCAGTAACCAAAAATTCCCATACTTAAGCCTGGATTCTCTTGGCAGAGCATCCAGAGAGGACTGGAACTCACTCAGTGTTGACTCCATACTGATAAAAGTAAAATATAAGCAGTAAGGACACAAAACATATCCAGGGAACAGGTCTCCTGGGAGTTGGAAGAGGCCCATAAAATAACTGTGTGCTGAGGGAAAGCAATAATACACATCTAAATCAGAGCTGAATCACGAAGACTAACCATCGGGGCCCTACTCTTTGGAGTGGTGGTCTTTGGCTTCTAACCTATCTGTACTGGCTTTATCTGTATAGAAATAACTTCAGAAAAGATATGACCATCAGTCGGGTTCTGCAAGCCTTTCTGAAAGCTTTAGTGACTTCTTCAGATGTTTGTGTTCAGGAGTCATGGACTCCCTGAATGCTCGGCTTCCACATGAATAGCTTTGCTCTCAGCATACTCTCTTCATCACATATTATTTTATTCCAGTTTGCCCTGAAATAACAGGGTTTAATTGGCAATCTGGCTCTGATTTACTAATATCTGCTTGTACATGGAAGGAGACCTCAAAGTCTGTGCACTCATTCTCAATCAACGTCAGCTAGGAATTAAGTCAATGTTATTACATTATTGATTTTATTCATCCCAGGAGCTACATCAATTTATCATGAAATTTACACTTCTTTAACAACCAGCACAAATCAAGAACATTTGTCAGGCTTGCAATGTAGATGAGAAGTAAAGGTTTTTGGAATCTGATCCTCACTTTCCTTTACATTTGTTTAGTTTTCCAGTTAATCTGAATTCCTATCTAGCCTCTTTGAACTTTCACCAACTGTAAATACTTTTGATACATTTCCTTGCTAAAAATTGTATTGCAACACAGTCCTGAAAAAAAAAAAAAAACATGAAAACTAACTGCTAAGTACCCAGTGCCTTCTGATGTATTGATATAACTGGTTATGGGAAAGAAATGGACGAGTGCTTTATGTTACACAGTGGCCACATGTAAACAATAGAAGCTGTTTGTAACCTTAGTCGTGCATTTGGTTCTGCTATGCACCGTGTAACCATTTGTCATTTTAGCTCATGTCTTGAGGTGTATAACAAATTAAAAACATAGCAAAAAGTTGGTCTTTATACTTGATGACTTATTTTCAATTGATAAATACTGGGAAAGTTCATGGTCTGTTTCTACATCTGCTCTGGCCGGGATCTGTGATGGTTTCAGCGATACTGAAAGGATGATGTCAGAAAAGTGGGAAGTGAGAGCTGAAGGGACTTTCAGATACTTTGTGCTGTTGAGTTTTTTAAAGTTGGATTAATGTTTATGTAACTGAAATGATAATTTAGCATTTGGGAGAAAGGATGTAGGACGTCAGAGCAGTCACAGCACAGGCTGATGTTAACAGAGGTACACAGTAGAGGGGTAAAATATCTTTACGGCCCTTCTTCACACCAGAGGAAATCCCATCCTTGGCTGGAGCAAACAGGCAGTTATAACTTTCCATTCTGTATGAAAGTTTTATCGCTGCTGCTGTATACAGAGCCTGTTACTTGGATCTTAAGGGATATACTAGGGCTTAGTAGTGGGCGGCTGGAGACTAGTCAGAAAAACAAAGATGGACTGTACTGAAAATAAAAGGATGAACTCCGATGAGTTAACTTAAAGCGTGTGAGCAAGCTAGAAAGGGGAGAATTGCAAAATCTCTGTTTCCCTGGAAACGCCACCCTTCGCTGTTACTTAACATGGCTAGGGTTACATCATCAGAGCAAACTTTCATCAGTTCATCACAGTTTGGTTATGTGACACTATTTCAAGCTCTGCGTGGAGGTGATGCTCTTATGCAAATTTGCCCTCTGCAGTATTGCCAGCAGTGTAGGAAACTCCATCCGGCCTCGGCCTCTCACAGGCTGCCTTGGGAAAGAAGGACGTGCTACCCAAAAATATCAAATGAAAAACTCAGGAGCTAGAGGATTCTGCAGGGACTTCCTTGTTGAATTCCAGTCAGCAAAACAGGGCTTTCTTGGCCACATTACTCAGGAGAGCTCTGTGATTATATAGAGCTATAGAGCTCTGTGATTATATATTAATTCCCATATAAACATCCTTCTGGTTTGGCTGGCTTCTCATCTTTCTAGATGGAGGTGGAAAATGGGTGCTTGTGAGGTCTGAAAAACAGGCACATAGGACACAGTGAAGACTGAGAATGCCCTTTTGGATTTGCCTGACAGGCAGACATTTCTATGTTATTTTTACTTACTCTGATAATAGTACCATATTAGGCAACAATATAATAATTTGTGTCGGGGCCCAGAACCTTCTGCATGGGCTGGTCACCCAGTGGTAGCTGTGATGGTCTAAAAGTGATGGTGAGAGGTAATATCTTTCATTACCCCAGTCAGACCCACTGAGGCAGCTGGAAAAGCTTCTCCAGGTTGGCCACCAAGCACCAAGTGAACTACAAACTAGAGCAGCACTGAGGTGCTCGGGGCAGCAGGAAGAGCTGATGCAGCTACAAAAGGTGTGATCGGTTCCTGCCGTCCTTCCCGCTCGGCTTGGACAGGGAACAAGCCCTTGGACTCCTCAGCATTGCCTGACCTGTAGCAGCTGCGTTGTGCAACCTTGAATGTTAAAATATCGTTGCTTGCTGCCGGGCCCCCGTCGTTTCCCTTTTGCTGGCGTTGCACAGATTAGCACCATTTCCAGGAGTCCATATCAGCAAAGGTCGCCGAAGTCAGATTTCCACATGCAGGGAACACATTGGCACTGCGTTTCAAACCCCCCACTGTAACCATGGAGATTTGTTTTCCTTTAAATTCCTTCCCCTTAGGTTCAATGCTATCTTTAGATGTCATCCAGTTTGACAAATGTGTGCCTAGTTCCTGATACTATCAGGGAACTGTGGTCTGACAAGGACTGACTTAAGTAACAGCTGCATAACTGTGTCAGGAATGAATGATGCGGCTGGTGCCCTTTCTTGGAAACTCTCCCATTTTCTGGGATTCTTGTTCTGACACTCTGCGTCCGGCAGCCAGATACGGCCTGGTTTGCCCTGCTGCTGCTTTGTGTGCTTCCTGTTCCCCAGACCTTGAGCAAGTACAGAGCTACAGATTTCTGCTCACACGCTGGACTTCGAAACCCAAAAAGCTGCAGTTGTGGACATCTCCTGTGGAGACCAACTCGGGCTGGCAACACAGGCTCCCTACGTGTCCTGTCCGAACCCAGAAGCCAAAGCCTGGCCATACAGGTTTGCACTTCAAAGTCATTAAATCATGAAATGACTGGAAATTTGGCCTCTGTATTAGACCATATACTACATCCCCTTCAGCTCCTCATGATCTAAGATCACAGTCATCTGCTTACATACTCTGAATTATAAATCATCATAGCATGATATTTGTTTACTATTATGGACTATATTAGTGCCATTTTGAAAGAGCTAGCAAAACCATCATGTTGTTACACAACTAACTTAATGCCAGTGTGCATTCAGAGCTGCAGAGCTGATCTTTATCCTCACACATGAACCTGCTGGTTCATTAACCTCATCATACCGCAAATTGGCAAGAAGCAGCAACAACAGCTTCATCCTTCCATTCACTGAGCAGCAGCAAGTTACGAGGATAATATTGGCAGAGACAGACTATGTTATGATTTAAGAACTGTTTTATATACCACAAGATAGAAACCTTTTTTAATAATTACATGCTATATACTCAAGATATGTAAGTAGTATTTGTAAGATTTCCTTACTATGACCAGTTGGGATCAAAGTCAATGCTATACTATGCTCACTAGCAACTAGCAGCCTTCCTTTTTTCTTCCCCCTTTTTTTATTTTTTTTGTCATCCAAATAGCTACCCAAACCTGAGTGTCTTGTGGGTTGCCACACGCAGGAGGTGCAACGTATGATAAAGTTAGTTCAATTGTGTTTACTTACAAGAATATCCTTGGCTTTCCCCAAGTCACTGCCAGGGTTCAGGACGTGTCAGGCTTCCTTTCCAAGGATTGCCCCCGGGTCTCAGCTGTTAATCTACCTGGCAATGCTCTGGCACACTCTCTTCCTGGGTATCCTAATTCTGTCTTGATGCTGGGGCTGTTTATAAGCCCAGCCTGTCCTTAGTAGCTCTGGCACCAGCACATGCACTGGGGCAGCCTAGCCTGGCTCTGTGCAGAAGCAGCACAGATTTGGCAGTGCCCATTCTCCTGGGTCTGAGAGCTCTGTTTGTGGTGTGCTTGCATGCTATGCTGTCCCACAGTCAAGGTCTCTTCTGTCAGGCTGGCATAAGTGTTTGCACACCCAAATTTTCCCGGGACAGCTCCATGGGCTAGAAGATGCAATTAGGTTTTGTTTCCCCTCTGAGCCGAAGCAGCTCTTGGGGCAGTGACATTTTCCCAGTCCAACCACTCTGCTCCTGTGTGTTCACTCTGATGTGTCCCACGCGCAGGGTGAAGCGCCTGGATGTTCCCTTTCATGTGAAGCCAGACCGGGAATTTCCCCAGCCTCCCCTGCCCCTGGCTGCTCATTCCCAGCCCAGCCTCAAGTCGCTGCCCCAGGGGGACAATCACTAGCCAAGGGCATGGGAAGGGAGTCTCACCCTCCAAGAAAATGCGGAGGCAGCTCCACCCTGCACCAGCCTCCTCTGCCCAGAATTTAGAGCAGTTTGGGGTTTAAATACATGCTTAACTGACTCTCAGAGCTATCTCGAATGGAGGGGTGTGGTGAAACTGCCTAATTTAACGCAGCCTTTGACATCTGCAGACTGATGGCTTGTCTTCCCTAAAACCATTTTATCTTTTTTTTCTTTTTTTTTTCATTTAGGTTGGTTTAAAAGCTGATCATTTAAATCCTTTGTTGCCATTCTTGTTTGGTTTAATGAGATTTAGTCTAAGTTTGCTGGCAATTGAGACAAACAAAGGAAACTCTCCCAGAAACAGAAAAAGGCTTTGCAGAAATTCGCACCATTTTCACAACATAGCCTTTGCAAAACACTGCTCTAGTTGTCTTAGTTACATTGGTGATAGGCAGCGCGTAGGCCTAGCAGGAATTTGGTTGCGGGTTCACATTTCCAGAAAAGAAGAAGACATTACAGTGTGTTCTGTGTGCTCATGCGAAGGCCCAGTTCCTCCCCAAAATTTCATCATCTCTTTCATCATTTCCCATTCTAGGGTTCTGCAAGCAGCGAGGACATCAAGGCATGTCTTCAGATCAGTGGAAATGCCCAGGTAATAAACATAAAAAGTTACCTCTTGAATCCAATACAATCATCTGGAGAATGCCCTTCTCTTTCACAGGGCTAGGATTTCAACCTATGTTCTGTGCTTGAAAAGCTACAGGACAAACACACCCACATGACTCAAAACATACATCTCTAGCAATATGCTGTGATTTTAGTGTATTTGCATATGATCTTCTTGATGAGGGTTTCCCCACTAAACTCTTGCTCTGTCCGGACAAAGACCATTTAAGAAAGCAAAGTGGAAAACATAGCAGCGAGACGTAAACGTATAAATATACATGAGACAGACAAGCATAGCTACCTGTTCCCCTCTGTGCTGTCCCTTGCTCTGCCCTTGTCAACTCGAGTTTTTGCTTGCAGAGTTACTCCATGGTGGTGTTCACCAGGGGAAATGCGGGTGGTAAATGTGCACCCCTGTGCACACTGAGCTCTGCTCCTCAGGCTTGCACATCTAGTGTGAATCGCAGTCCTGAATCCACTCAGGACTTCAGAGCTGTTTCATCTCCAGAACAGGGGGAACTCCAGATGGGATGGGGAATCCCATCCAAAAAAGATTCTTGCTGTCAAGGATTTGTAACACACGCAATGAAAATGAGTGATATGTTTTCTGTCAGGGGCAGAAAGCAGGAGGATAAATACGATTTTGTCAGTTTTCACAGCATAGGGCAATATGTCACTAAAACTAATTTTTTAATCCTCAATAAGATGATATTTCCACATCTTGTTCTTTTTAAAAGATTTCTTTTCAATCTTTTACAATGTTTACCCAATCTTTACCCAATCTTTTGCAATCTTCACCCCTCTGTGTGCTAGAGAAGAGCTATTGCCCACTTTTCATAGTCTGAGGTTGTAAAATATGTGAGAAGTGAAGAACTGAGCTCTAAGTTAATGGCATAATCGTTGATTTAACCATCCCTCTTTAGGATTGGACTCATTATTGGAAAGAGGCAAAGAGATGGGTGCCTTCTTTCATCTTCCACTGACCCAGCAACAGTGGCACATGTTTCCTTCCAGCTCTGTTATTTTCCCAAGGATATATTCAGTTCACCCCTCTTCAGGTAGAGGAACAAGGATCCTGACTATGTTATATCAGCGTGTGGCGGGCATCTGTGCTTGAGCTCAGTTTCTCTGCAAGGTGCTTTGGAGAGGGCTCTCACAGCAAATTCCTCCTGCTGTTCACAAAACTACCACAGCCCAGGCAAAGCTTTCCCGACATGCGTCACGTCTGGTGAGGAAGAACCAATTTTAGATGGGAATAGAGTTCAAGAGCCAACTGCAAACAATGCTTTTTCTTTTTTTCTTCCTCCAGGTACATCCCAGTTTAGGATGGATTACACACAGGCCATTAGAAATACTGACTGTCCACTCAGTGAATCAAAGAGATTTTCTATCACTATTAATTTGAGATGTATTTCAGCTGGTGACCCTAGCTGGAAAAGTACCAGCTCCCATGCTGTGCATCCTAGGGGGATCCTGTTTCATTAATAAGCACCTTCATTTCAGAGTATTGTCTATTTATTTTGGAAGGTTTTTCTGCCCTCACTGAAAAAAAAAAAAAAAGAGATGAATTGGGATAAATAGAGGCAGGAAATGGTTTCCCTAGCAACCCTAAGAATACATAAGAACAACCTCATCATTCACTTTTATTCCTTAGATACACTTTTAAAAGAATTTTGAGCTACATTAAAAGGCATCTCCTGTTCATAGTACAACACGCAAGTCAACAGAATTAATCAGCCCTGATTTCACTACTAGTGGGAAGGAAACTAAGTCCCTTTAAAGAAAAGGGGACATAAGGCCTTAGATTCCAGGGAATGAAAGCTGGGTCAAAAGAGGAATTCATTCAGATTCAACAGTTGTTTTAAAAAAGTAGCAGCTTTATGCAACGTCCAGCTTTGCTAAAGCGTAGCTTGTACCTACTAACTCCAGTGTGTCCTGTTCTGAGCGCCTTAGGTTTTGGTAAAGCTTAGATTGGATTTTCCGCAGGCAAAAAATAATTTAGCTGTGCAGCCAGAAAAGAAATCTGGGAAAAAAAAAAAAAGCCCTGTTTGTGGGAGGTTATTGGGGGAGACATCAAAGCTTGGTGCGATGTAATTTCTACTCCTGTCACGTTGCACGAATGCTACCCCCCTCCCTCCCGTTCTGTGCGCCGTCCCTGCCAGCCTCCTTGAGCCCTGAGATGCAGGAGATTGCAGCAACTTTACCTTTCACTTGGAACAGTGTGTGCAACTCCGAGGCCCCGAGGAGGCTTGCTGGGCACGAGGCTGCTCTGCAGCCCGCGTACAGGAGCGGCTGTGCCAGACACGAAGCCGTGTGGGGAGCGGGGGCTCAGGCTTAGCCCTGCGTGCTGGCAGTGGGGCCAGATTCCTGCCTCCAGGATGGGCAAAACTGCCCTTTCTCCTCGCTGAAGAGGGGACAGGTCAGCCAATAATGGTAATGGTATCACATGGATACCATTCAACCTGCTTCCTTATCCTCTGTCCTTTCCAGGATCACTGTTTCCCTGACAAGAACCCTCCATCTTGTAAGACTTACTTGCTTTGTTCCTGACCTGCATGAGCAGTGATAGGTTTGTTTCCAAAGACGGCTAGGATCAATCCACAAGTGTAGATATCAGTCATTATCCAGAAACCTTTTTTTTTTTTTTTTTTGTATTCACTATTGAGGATGTTGTCCATGTTGAAGGAGCTGCTGCTGACGACATCTGCAGAGAATTATAATGTTGAGGTGGTAGATAACACAGGTCAAGTCACATCGTGATCGCTTGTTCTGCTGGGTGCAAACAAATGATGTGAGCTTCAACATATGTCTAAGATGGAGTCACAGGTTTGGGAATAGAAGAGGCAGGTCCAGCCTACAGGAAAAAAAAATCTCTTTTCTGGGAACTGATGAACTTGGCCTGGATGTGGATGTGGCTGATGGATTGAACACCGTTTCCCTGAGATGAAGTGACCTGAATGGTTAATGCAATCTTTGGGATGCCGCTAAGAGCTGACAGAAGGGGAAGAAGAACAAGGGGAGGTCCTGTTCTCTCCAGCTTTGGCACTGTCTGGGTCATCGCTGAGACAGTGACTGCTGTTGGAGAAGGAGACAGAATGAGGCAGGCTTCAGAGAAGAAACAACAGAAGGATTACAAGATTGGCAAATATTCCTTGCGACATACTAGGAAGTCTCCAGAGCCTAGCTCACTGAGAAGAAAATTAAGAAATACGCTGGTCTATTTACAATTACCTGCATGAGGACAGGTATTTGACAGCAGAATGCTCACAGTTCCAGCAGGCAAACAGGAAAATCAGTGGGTAGAAACTGGAAATAAACAAATTCACAAAAAATAGTTTCTTTTTTTTCTCTTTCGCTATGAGTGTAATAGTCACTGGAACAATTGATCAAGGCTGAGGCAATTCCTCCCGCACAGGAAACATGTTATTCACACTGTTTTTCTCAGATGTACCTTTGTGCAGTTCCAGGAAGCCCACTGAGGCAGGTTGTGTAGGAGATCAGAAAACACAATGACAGTGGTGCCTTTCTGGCTTTTCACTCTTGCTGTTTCATAAGCAAGAGGAAGAGGGCAGCTGGAGAAGGAAGTCTCAGTTTTGTAGCCAAACTGACCACAAATTAGACTTAGCTGCTGGGAAGGCATCATGGCAAGAATGGGCAATATGCGGTACTCCCACACCCTGGAAAGGCTCTGATGTTTGCAGGACAGCGCTCATGCACGTTTCATTGTCTCTCAAGCCTGTTTGAACTAAAGACCCCCAAGAAGGAGAATGTCTTTTTTTACCAGTCCCACTGGCAATAGCTCTAGTTTGTTTAGACCTAAACTCCATCCTCCATCATATTATCGCTACCTCCTGCTGTGCAAGCACAGGCACGAGAAGGTGGCACCTTCTGGGTCAGATTAATAGTGCAGTAGTTCTCTGTGGTCCAGCTGATGAGGTGCAGAGAGTGCGTTGTGCCAGAGGAAGCTGGAAGAGGATGGCAGGTACTGTGGAGGATGGGGCTTGGCAAAGAGCCCCCAAACCTGCATCTGGCTCCCACCGATGTTGTTCCACACTGTTGTGCAGTACTTTATAATAGGAAATGATGCCGTAGCCAGAGGCAGACACAGAAACAACTTAGTCACTTCCTCATCTATAGAAGTCTGATTAAACATTTCAGAAATGGTTTCTAAAGTTGGTTCTCCATTTTTCCTCTGCACTACTATTATCCTCAAATTCGGAAAAAGAAACCCAAAATGCTGCAATGCCATAATGATGAAATATGCCCAAAGTATGGATGGTTTTGTTCTGTAAACAAATATGCATTTTTTTAAGATGAAAATTCAGTATTATATCCAATAATAAAAATGCTAATTTCTCCTCTGTAGGATAGGATTTTCCCAGGTATATCTCTCAGTCTCAGGGATGGGCTTTCCTTATTCCCCACTCTCCTTCTCATGCAAACACCTATTCTCAGAGATATAGCTTTGCATAAGAAGGGGTCAGTCTTGGGAGGTCTAATGAGCCAGGTTATAGAGATCAGATTTGGTAACCACAGTGGTCCCCTTCTGGCTTTATGTTATGAAGGGTGATTTCATGAGCAGAGGGAGCAGGTCAGGAGGCAGAGAGAGTCAAGTATCGTGGCCAAACTAAGCCCAGCATTTGGAAGAGGAAAGCAGGAGGTCTCTACACACAGGGCACGGATTTTATAACCATGTAGCTTCCCATACCTCCCTTTTCCTCTCTTTTCTCTTCTGCTGTGGAGGCTTTGAGCATCCTTCAGAGCTTGGTTGTGCCATGAGGAAGAGGCCCACTGTGACACCCTGAGCACTGCACAGAGGATCCACTATGGTAAAGCAAGGCTGAAGGATCATTAATCCTTCAGCCTGCATTAGCTCTGCTTGTGCTCTGGATTAGCTCCATGGCAAAACCCTGACTGGTTTCAGCAAGGGCTGTCTGGGCCCCTCTCTCCGTGGCTCTCTGCCTGCCTGTAACATATAGCAATTAAACAAAAGCCCCAGACATCCCCTTGCTCATACAGTGCTCTAATTACAAAGTAGTTTGTTTCTGATTGGCAATTACTCTGCTTGGGAATCGGCCTGGGAAGTGGCTGGGCCTTTGAGACCTGGCTGGCATTTCCATCTGCCTTGTCCCCTTCTCCACCTGGCTGCTGAAGAATAAGATCTCACAGGCTTTTCCATTAAATAATAATACTAAAAAAAAGAAAATTAGAAGTAGATGGATGTTGGTCTTCACTGAGACTGTAGCTTCAGCTTGTGGCTTTGTTTTTCCCTTTCCCTCTTAGCTGTTAATAGGCAATGTCTGATTCATTGCTGCTCCGTGGCTAATCCCATCACGCCGGCAGTGCTGCTCTGCGCCCGGCTCCTCCTGCCAGACATGCTGTAAGCAAAAGAGATCAAACAGCGGTGGCGAGCAGACAACCTGCAGTTGACCTCTTAAAGCCAGTGGGGCTACCCTGGAAAAAGCCCTTCCCGCAGCCCTGATCCCAGGTGCCGGGGTGCACATGTGGTGTGGGAGTGTGCGGGGGTCTCCTGATGGGAAATGGGAGGGCAGAGGGTGGCTGTGTAGGGCGGACTGGATCTTCTTGCTGTGAAGTCCTTGGCACTTGCTTTGCTCAAAGCTAATATTTTGGCTTCCCCAAATCCCTTCCATCCTCGATGTCCTGCCTGGTGGCACAGGCCAGTCCAGCACGCAATGCCTAACTCCTGAAGCTCGAAATCATCCCTGCTGCATGGAAGGGCCAGAGGGCAGGCTTGGCTTGAGACTTATGGCCACCTGGCAGCAGCTGGAGTCACCTGCGGCGGTCTCCCCATAGCCTTTTCATGGCAGGTCACAGTCGGTTTGTGCAGCGTGCTACCCCATACCTTCAGACTTGAGTTCATGTTTCGGGTCCCATCCTAGCTCTTGGCCATGTTGGGAAGCATTTAGAGCCAGAAGCAACAAGAAAGTCCCTGGGATTAGATCTGAATACCGTGCACTTTGCTTTTCCTTGGTACAAACACACTGATCACAGGTAGCTGTTCAATAATAAATATTGACACAGAGCAAATATTTAATAGCACAAAGATGAGCAACAGAGCTCATATCAGGTGAAACCTTTCCTTTCTTCATCAGTCTGTGTTTTCAGAGCTCTTTACATTCAGCCACTAGAGAGCAAACTTCTTCTTTTTATCAAACGGCAGTTTATATATTCCTTTAAAAAAGAACTCAGTACTTCAGGCTAAAAAGCATAAAAATTGAAAACAGAGCTTTTAGTTTACAAAGAGAAAAAGAAGCTTGTTTTGCTTGTTTTCTTACTCATCCCTTCTTTGTTCTTTTCTTTCTCTCCCTTTCTTTCTCTGTTTTTCTTTTTTTCCTCACCAGCCATGTTTTAAGAAGAGAGAAAAATAGACAAGTGTGTTTTGTTGTCATGAAGGCCTCTGCTAAAGACTGTCTAAGCTCTGCCCCTTCATGTCACACATCCGAGGTCACTGTCTGTCCTGGTGTGTGGCAGGCGGTGTGAGGAGCATCTCAATAGAAGCCCTTGGGATAGCAATAGGCACTACAGCTCTGTGTCTGTGTCTGTGCAAAACCTAAGAGATGAGCACAACAGCAGGATTATATGCATTAATACTGGAGATTACCTCTTTCAGGAGTGGCACCTGACAGCTGGGTTCCTTAACCCATGTGGTTTAAAGGCCCTTGAGATTTTAGCACAAACAGGTTGGAGAATTCAGCTCCTTCCAGGGAGACTCCAGCCATGGCTTTCCTCTCCCTTGGCCTTTCACAGCTCAGAGGTGCCTCTGCTCTCACAGTTCCCATGCAGGTCTGTTAGGAAGAAAGGAGACCCTTTCCATGTGGTTGGTGGGGGAGAAGAAGCCCTTCTCGCCTGTTCTTTTGGTGATCATTGCACGTGTATATAGGAGTAATTTTAAAGCATTTAAAAGCAATGATATTTTATTAACTTCTTTCATTGCCTCAGGAAAAAGCCTGCACAAGATGCTTCTGGGCTGCAAGAACTGTTGGTTCAGACTCCCCAATGTCCTGTAATTGCAACAGTACAACTACAGGTCCATGCCAAGGGAATGGTTCATGCCAAGGGTCCCTGTAAACTTATTTCAAGGCAGTCAAATAGCAATACATCTTATAAGGGAACTGAGGTGCAAACTACAGGTCCATGCCAAGGGAATGGTCCATGCCAAGGGTCCCTGTAAACTTTTTTCAAGGCAGTCAAATAGCAATAAATCTTATAAGGGAACTGAGGTGCGCAGAGGCTTACTAATGTACTAGTGATGGCAGGGACAGTCCAAAGGTGATGGGGACAGCCTGGAATATCCATGACTTAGCTGAAGGCAAGGAGAAGCTGGGTTTCTGCTTTGTACTCTGGGCTTGCCAGCCCAAGTTGGAGCAGCAGCAAGGAAGTGACCTTCCCAGAAACCACATCCGAATGGCCCGGAGCACAGAGTGAAGCAAGTGCTGGTTTAGGCAAGGCTCTGGAAACCCCCTCTGGCACCTCTTTGAAAGCAGCTTTTCCTAAGAAAGTAAAGAAGGACTTTGTGAAATACTTAGTGTTGTCAGCATTATGTGCACAGTGGCTTATCTCCCCGCTGCTCTTTGTGAACCAGCCAGGGCACGAGCTGCAACACACACATGTACATGTTGCCCAATGCTCAGTGAGCTGCTCCTTTATGGTGTCTCATAGACATGATATTAGGGCATATGGCCTGACATGGACCTTTACAGAAAGGCAGTCCAATAGGCTCTGGGTGGTATATTATGTGACTTCTTAGGGGACAAGTCCTACCGCTTAGTGTCCCATTGATGTTAGGATCATCAGTGATGTGGCCCAGATCTGATCGGTTTAATCCAGTGTACCAACCAGGGAGACAGTGTTTTCTAGTCCTTTATTATCTTTCTGCTGCATTAGGCACAATAATGTAGATACGAAATATATTAATTGCACCCCCAGCATGCTGTGATGGACTCTGCAGTCCAGATGTTCTGCCAGCAAAAAGAGACCTTAGGATTTTGGACCTGATCAGAGCAGCTGTCTTTCAGTCTGTCTTTTACATATAGATATATATATATGTATTTCACTGTCAGGCCACTGATCTTGAGATCAAATGCACCTTAGGCAAATGCTATCCAAATGCAGGCAACAAGTAATAAAATCCTCTATGTTCTAGTTGGGGAATATCAAGTTGTTGGGGAGGTGGTGTGTCATTTGGGAGAATGGGATCTCCTTTCTCACTTTTTGCTAAATCTTAGGTAAAGATGTCGTCTCAAAGATCCATACCTATAGGGGCTTGGATATGAACAGCTTCACCATAAGGTCAGAGATCACAGAGATATGAATCCTGAGAAGCAAGGACATAACCAGAATATGTCAGATGTTAAAGTGTCTGATGCCACCAGATGACCAGGTCAGTGGTCAGAGTAGGTATGACATCTCCTCTGACCCTCTACCAGTGCCTGCTTAGGTCTCCTCTAAAAATAACTGAAAACTCTTTGCGAAGTGTGACTTTGGGCAAGCTTA
Source organism: Tinamus guttatus (assembly GCF_000705375.1). The sequence continues at coordinate 32,419 of NW_010587169.1, read as the reverse complement.
CTTCACTGAAGAAGCTCCTAGTTGATGAATGTCTAGATCAGAAATAACCACTGGACAAAACAAACAGGTCAGAGGGCTTGCTGGTAGCAGCTGCATAGCTCAAGTCTTCACTGTGTGCATGACAGCACGTTTTAGTGCCAGCATAAATTCAGCCCTGGGGATGTTCAAACCTTTTGTGCACTCTAACCTGCCCATCTAGCTTTTAAAGCTGTGTCAGAAGCAAAAGCTGATTATCAGCTTAGGTGGTGCTGTCTCGCCTCTTTGGCTGCAAACATTGACCACAAGCAGATGCAAAGCCACACTTAGAACTTTCTCTGGGAAGAGGCTTCCAGACAAGGACTTCTCTGTCCTCTGGCAACCATCACCTCTTCCTTTAGGGCACATTTAAGATTGCTTTGTTCTGCTTCCTTGTAGGCCAAAGATCTTTCTGACTTCTTTCTGGAAATTGTGGCTTGCTGGGAATGTTACTAAGACTGACAAGGAAGCATCACAGACCAAGGGAAAGCTGGACGCCGGCTTGCTGCCTTTCCTCTGCACTTCACAGCCCTGGTCAGTTATTTGTTCTCTAGCCAAAGCTGTGAATGTCTTTCAGAAGTTTCCTTTGTCTCTTGCCCCGATCAAAATTAGCATCTGAGGTTTGAATAACAAAGTGTCTGGGGAGACAGAAATAACAAGAGTCCTGTGCTCAGATCAGTGTGGGGTCTGCACGGGGTGCTCTGCACTTGGATAGTCGGAGAACATTTGGTGCATTTCCTGACTTCAAAGGGGCAAGACTGGTTGTACCTGCTCCCCCGTGCCTTCCTCAGAGATTCCCTTATGCAGTTTTTGGCTCAGACTGACAGTTAATGCTGTTATCCTTTCAGTGCATAAGCAGCCTTTTCATGCAGGGACCATCGCTGACTTGGAGAGGTCCCAGACCTACCCGTGGAGGCTGGGAAGGAAGAGAGGGAAAAGGATGCTAAGGCAAGGGGAGAGGTCAGACACCTCAGGCGCTTACGAAACTTATGCCCTATAAAATACTTCCAGTTATATTGTTTTCTAAATCCAGGGGGAACTGTTATTTTTCGAGCAATAAATCTCCCCCTGCAGTGCTGGCAGCTGTAATATGGCATCTCTGACAACATGAAAGTGAAACTCATTCCAGTAACGCGAAACTGATGCTAGTGACTTTCCATTAGCCAAGCTGAGAGAAAAAATCAAAAAAGGTAAGTAAATCAGATGTTTAAATTTCTTTCCATTTTAATAGTCAGCTTCGTTAGGAGTAAAGCCCAAGATCTTCACTTGCAATTTTTTTTTTTTTTTTTGGTGATAGTGTATTGCTAACAGAGCCCTGAATAGTACAGAAGGAATGAGTTATGACTGCTGGATGCAATACCCTTGTTTTTGGTAAGACTGATGTCTATTTCCTTACAGTTTGAACATTTCAAGGCAATGAGGTAGGAAATCATTCATGCTTTGAACACTGATGGTGTTTCCTTTTCCCATCTCTCTACTGTTTTGGTCTGAGGTATACAGGATATTCTATCAATATTCCTGTAGTGCAAATTTAAATGAATAACAAATACAGAATCATGTATAACAACATGCCTGGAGTGACAAGATTAAATTGAGGTCCCGATCTAGCAAAACCTTAATTAACTCTCAGCAGAACAGTCTTGGGGTTAGGCGCCTCTTGGCACAAGTGAGACTCTCCAGAGCATTTAACTGTGAGATGCTGTATCTAAGTCATGTGCACTTTTATGCTGTTATAATTAAATTGATGCCATTTTGTATGAAAACGTGTTTATAAATCCATCTGGCATGGGCTGAATGATCCATAAGCTATTTTTTTTTACAGCTATAGTGATGTGTCCCTGTGCAAAATATCACTATCACTTTTACCTTCAGATACATCAGTAGGGCCTCTGTGTACAAATAAGCCCATTAATGCATATTAGATCTGATGGAAAAACAAAACAAAACAAATATAACTGGGTCCCTAGGGGGAGAGGGTTGGAAATGTAGCAATTCTTGGAAAAGTCCTGTTTGCACCACTCACAACAGTTCCAGTGATGGAGAGATGTAAGGAGCTTCCTTCCTCCTCCATGAGTGCCGGTTTCCACAGTGTGTTGGCTGATGGGTTGATATATTAGAGACTTTTCATTCTTCTGAGTTGGCACAGACTTGCCATTTCTTATCAGAAAAAGCCAGTGCAGCAGAGATGAGCCTCCCCACAAGGTAGGTGGTGTAAGTGGGGTGCTCCCATGTCCTGTGCTACAGAACCCAGGCCCATCTCCCAGGCATCTTCAGCCTCACAGGAGCCCCTGTTGTTCCTATGGGCTACAAGACTTGCCAGATCACAGCTCATCACTGCACATCCCAATCTGTACTCTGACTGCAGAGTCAAGGGTAGACCTCAAGGAATGTAACCTCATGTTGAAAGGGATATATTTTGCTTTCCAATATATTTTTTTCCTTCTGTCCTTGGACACCAACAGAGTACTACTGTCATCCTGCTGTTCATGAAATATATCCACAGCTCTCCTACTAGGTCTTAGGTGACAAGATTTGTGCTAAGGTAATTAACCTCACGCTTTTTGTTCCTGTGTCGTACGACTTAGAAGCCACAGCTGAACTGAAGATGCACTCAAATAAAAATAAAGTTTACAGCAAAACTCTACCTATTGCAAGAGCGACATGCATTTATTGCATGTGCATTTATATTAGTCCATCATCAGAGGTATTAGCATAGACATAATAAAAAGATTTTTTTTTTAATTTTCCTGCCAGCCCATGTGTCTGCCTTAATTGCATATCGAAGATACTCTTAGAATCCTTTCTTTCAAGTAAATATACCCACTGGTTAGTAAATATTAATGCTGCTCTCTGGCTCCAACTGTGAGAAGATTTTATTGTTGTGTTAGAGGTTTTGATTAGCCTCCAAAAGGTTTTGCAGTGTCTACTCTATTTATCCGAAACACAAGCACCGCTGCAGGCAAGGGTTGCCACAAAGAAAATCATCCTCAAGATCATCTTATTGTTTTTAATTTAATATGTGAAAGCATAATTATTTCTGCCTGTTTAGTGCCTCGCAATCACTCTCTGTGAAACTCCAAAGCCGAGGGAGTGCTGCCTGGTACCTTTTAGTTCCAGTTTTCACCCGACAAAGCCGAAGAAAAAGGAACATGTGTCGCGTCTCCACATCGCTCGCCCTAATTGTCATGGCAGTTTACCCAGAGCTGACACGATCCAGAGAGGGATAGAGCAGAACCTCACGCAGCTCAGGGCTGCGGAGGATTTCGGAGGCAGACGTAAACAGCACCTGGGTGCCTGGCGGATCCTACCCAGCCTTCACCTGGTGCTGCCATGACCGTCGCTTTCCCCAGGAAATCAGCTGCTGGAGCCGTGGCCTGCCTTAACCTCCCTTCATCCCGCTGAAGAAATAAAATCCTCCTCAGCTGTCCCTCGGTATCCCTTACAGCAGGGCGACGTGTCGCGTGTGGCGCGGGCTGTGTGTGCCGAGGGGGATGCAGCACCCGGGGTTGAGGGCTCTGCACAGGGCATGTCTCGCGCTGAGGCATCAGCGTGGCCGCTTGACCTGGCAACGCCGAGGCACCTCTCAGCTTGCAAACCAGTTACAAAACCCAAATTCAGCTTGGGCAGCTTCTGCGCTGGCAGGTTTGGCACATCCTGCCTGGAGGCAAGACACGAGCAAGGTCCAGGTCAGCCACAGCGCTCCGTAAACACCGTCCTCCGCAGAAGCTGCCCCAGAAACATGCACCGTTAATCCCTTGCAACGACTTCTGTTTACTAGTGACTAGGTCTGGATTTGAGCCCGTTGCCTGGGCAAAATCACCTGCCTGAGGGATGCTGCAGTCCCCGTTAACCTGGTGCACATGATGTTCCCCATGCACCACTTTTCTAGGGGACTTTTCAAAGGTGATTGGGGTGCCGGCTTTCTTAGAAGTCTCAGGCTTCTGTAACCTTTACTGCTGCTTTACATAGCCTTAAATATAAAACTGCAGTAGGTTTGCTTGCACAAGAGTAAGTCTTGTTTGTATTATGTAGAAATTACCACGGTTTCAGCTGATCATTTAAGTGGTTCCTAATAAAATTGTGGGGTGACTGGAAGACCTTCAATAACGTTTTTAAACACAGGCCAGCTTCACAATGATAAACTCAGCTTTTAGCAACCCTTGTTTATAACAGTTCCAACAGCAAGAACCAATTTTCTCTTTGGTAATGAGGCCGATTAGACTGACTGCTCACACAGACCTGACCTGGATTCAACAGCCATATATTCTTTTGCTATTTTTCAAGGCATAATTTGTTTAGAGTGTGTAAATGCTCAGTTCTTCCTCTGTTCCTTGTCTCTTTTTTTAATGGTTTAAAGGTTGTTAAATGGAAAGTACGGGAGTAAAATATAGCAGCGCTCTATGCGAATAACAGGTTTCTTCATTATTTTGATGCAGCAACTTGCTGGGCCCTGTGCCAATGTGTATAAAGGCAACATTTATCCACTTCCCACCGGGGTTCCTTCTGAGGAGAATCCACCACCTCAGCTTTTAGTATGCTGTAGGGACAAGACTATCTTGATACGTTGCCAGCATCTTCTATTCCACATGCCTGTGGGCTCTTGCTTGCAGAAGCACGAGATGCTGTCTCCGCTGTGCATGTCTGATTGCTGCTCACAGAGCAAGGAGGGCCAGCACTTCCCACCACGGCTCCTGTGGCTTTGCCTCCTCCTCACTGGGCCCAGCATAGGGACACAGAGGAGCTGCTGAATGTGGCCTTTCTGCTGCTTCTGCTCGTGACTTATGAGCGAGGCCGGCCTGGCTGTGGACTCTGCTGAAGGGGACATCTGGCCCAGGAGAGCCTAGGCTTGATCCTATTGCCCTCTTGCGGCTGCCCATCATAGGCCACAGGAACATTTCACCAGTTGGCATGTGCAGAAGTGGCACCTGCCCGCTCCAGCTGAGGTAACTTGTCTGTAACTTAAAAGCACAGCGCTGGTGCCCCAAGGGCAGCTGTGTAAGACAACATGGCGCAACCACCAGGAGGTTAATGACGTCTCTTGAAGGTATGCTGGAGTCCATCACTGTGACCGCTGTAAGAGGCTGGACACAAAGATATCCCAGGCCAAGTAAGAGCCCTACCAACCAAGCTCCTCCCTCTCATGGTTCCCTCATGCCTATTTTTCAGCCACGTGGGAAAAACAGTGCTTTGGCAGCATGCCTCAGGGCTCTCCAAAGAGACCATTAAAGAAGCCCTGGAGGCTTTCATAGGAAACCCTCTCCCTGAGGTCCATCCTGGACCCTGTGTTAACAATAAAAGGCTTACAGGAATGATTTTGTCCCTATAGGACTGTGATGCATACATCCTGCCAGGAGGAGGCATGTCTGGCCTTTGGCCTTGTGTGCCCACTGCGACACACAGAGCACCCAGGCATGAGGAGTAACAGCCTAGTTTTAACTTGGAGAGGGACTCTTCATTGAAACATGTCACAGAAGCACTATGTTTGAAAAACAAGGATTTGAATCAAAAGAAAGAGAATTGGAAAGATAAATAGCAGGGGAAAAAAAAAAGAAAATAAACAAACAAACAAACAGAACTCTGTAGCCCTTAGCCCTTAGCATCTTTCCATCCTCTCATGAGTGTTTTGGATGTCTTGGCTTCAGCTGTAGCTGAACTGCCCTCTCCACTGCTCCTTCCTTCGGCCCCAGCAGCATGTGAGGCAGCTCACACACTTTGCTGATACTTCTGCTGGTGCTTACACATATAAACAGCTTGAAAATTTACTAAGAGATTCCTAAAAGGAACAGCAATAAAAATCAAAGCAGGCTTGTATGCAAGTTAAATCTTCTGATAAGGAGTGGTAATGCTATTTGTTCTTGACACAGCAAGGGCAATAAAATCCAAGATGTTTAATGAAACCCTACCTGGTATATATTGGCCTCAACACAGTATTTTTATTCAACATATTCAACATATCCTGCACTAAATGGAAATTCCTGGCACACAGCCAGAGCCAGGACTATAATGTTTGTAAAATAGGCTGTTGCTTTCAGAGTGATTTTTCCCAGTGAAAGTCATGCAAGAATAGGGAGAAAAAAAAAAAAAAAGGATATTCAGTAAGAGCGCAATTGTGTCACATAAAGGCCACCCCTGGGAAGCCATCTGAAGTTTTAATATTTTAAACTGAATACTGAATTCAGTCATCTTTGATAAAGAGTGTGGCTGCCTCTTCTGTTCCCAGCCACAGATGTGCATGTACGCCGAAGAGCTGCTGAAGGAGAACAGAACAGACCCCATTTGCAATTCAAGTGGCTTTAGACCCCAGATGAGACTTTCTCATAACTGCTTCCCTGCTATTCTGTAGACTTGATTAAGGATGAAAATTATCCCTCCAGCACTGATGTTTGCAGGCGACTACCGAAGGTTTGATTCTTACCTCTCACTAAAGCACAAGACAGCTCTACTGTAGTCAGAGGATGCACAGACTGACATCAAACCAGTGAAATGACACCATATCAGACTGGATTTGAAAAGAGCCTGCTGAAGCGGACCATCACATACTCCCGATCCTACTTGCTAAAATTGGGCATTTAAATCTTTTGTTTTGGTTCTAAAATCATATCACAGGGGGCCCTTTCCCTCCAGGACCTGCCTGGTTGTAGTTGTGTGCATGTGAAACATGGGCTGCTGGCAGGGACAGGCATGAGGTTATTGGGCTGAGCTTTGCATGTAGCAAACTCTCAATTTCCAGCCTTCCAGGGTATATGGTGCTTACCTAGCCATGCTGTCCTCTGAAATGAAAGTAGAGAGTAATAGTATTTCCTAAGTAACCTTTAATGACTTCTCTACCATGTACAGCTGGCCAAACTACAGCAGGAAGGTGGAATTTGCCTTGGAAGAAAATCTTTCCAAATGGGACTTTTGATGAAGAAAGGCTTTTTGTCACATATTCTGTGATGCTGCCTGAGCATCCAGGCAAATACCTGTCTTGCTATGCCCAGCAGCAGATGCTTTTCTGCTCAAAGCTGACAAATTATTTTGATGTTTTCATGGGAGATACTTACATGGAGCATGCATTATTGTCATCTGGACAACTGGATATCTTACTGATCCAGGCAAGGTCAGCTGCTCTACTGAAGTTGACTTCTCAAGTGCTGGCTTGGCCAGGGGTGCTGGTGGCCAGGCTGATTGTGAGCAGACTGATGGTTGTGACAGCACCTGTGAAGGGCAACTCATTGTTATTGTAGTGAATCTGCCCTAGAAGTTGTGTCTACATAAGCTAATGCTTTGCTGCTCATGCCCAGCAGCTGCTGTCATGAGGAAGTGTGTTCGTATCACCTATTGTGTGACCACTAGCCTCAAGCTGAGTGTTGCATATATGAGGTAAGTTGCCATCTCCTAAAGAGATGACATTTCCTTCTAATAGGGCAAGATTTTTCCTTCCATCATCTGAAAAATTCAAATGCAGGAGGGAAGAGTCAAGCTTGTTACCTTTTTTTTTTTTTTTTTCTTGAAGACTGATATTTTCTCTTTACCATCCAAAGCAAGAATTGTAAAGGTTTTAACATAACTCAAAGGAAAAATATGGAGCTGAACTGCTGAAGCTAAAAGATGACCAAAAGTACTAAGGTGTTTCTTTTTCAGAGAAAGTTCTGTGATACTGAACGCTCCTTAAAAAGCTACCTTCTGCCAGATAAGTCAGTGCTTTCTGCGGTGTGCCTTGTGCATCAGCTCAGGTGGAGGGGCAGAAGTAGGGTTTTTTAGAGCAGTGGTCAGAACCTATGTGTGATTTAATAGAGTTCTTTAGAATACGAGCTCTGCATGATGAAGAGCACATTTAAGGAGGATTCATGGGCCATGACTGGGTGCATGGTCCTTCTCAAGGATTTCAGTGTGGTTTCCCATCTTCTACCTGGCTTGATTTTCTATGATGGGGAGTTTCATGCATTGGTTAGTGTTGGAAGTCCTCTGATTTTGGGTTGTGAGAGAATTAGGGGCCTAAGACAGAAATTTAGTCTTAACTATAACCTCATTTTGGTTTAGTTGCTTTAGAATAAAGTAGGAATTGAGATCGGATCAGTATATTGAATCTGTCAGGTTTGTAAGAGTGCTGCTTTGCAATTTATGATGAAATGCACTGACATTCAGTGCCATGGTACAACCATTTGAAAGTGCAAATATTCCATTTTCACCCAACATTACACATGAAAAGGATATATTTCCTGCCTTGGCATGTGCACTTTATTTCTCTACCCCTGAAGGGCATATTAGTGTTGAACCTCCTTGAGTTATCTACATTTCTTAGTCTCAATAGACTTTCAAATCAAATAACAGCTTTTTTTTTTTTTCTTTTCTTTTAAGAAGAAAAGGAATGCTTGGGTTTATGTAGGCATGAATAATACCTTTTTCACAGTCATATTTACTACTCTGTTTAATTTCTCTGAGATGACTAATTGTTTTAGGAGATGCATTTTCAGACTAAAACAAACAAGGAGACAAACAAACAAGCATTCCAGTAATATACTCTTCCCCAGTTTAAAATTGAAATATATTTTGCCCTCCGTAATTGTGTGTGTTCTTTTCCATCAGACTTTATGCTTGAAACAGAAAAGATTCTTTTTGCATAAGCAATTACTGAGATTCTCTTTCTGGACTCATCTGAATTAACCATGAAATGAGCCAAGATATGAGACACAGGAAGTGAAGGTGAATGCAAGTTCAGTAGAGTAGAAATTTCAGTTCAGAAAATGTTCATGAGCTCAGACATTCTGTATTAAAATAAAAACTCTCTTGGGACCTAGTAGTCTTCAGGGAAAATGTGTCCAAATCATTTTGCTTGTCTACAAGTTTCTTTTCCTCTGGCATGGCTATGAAGTAAAGAAGGTTAATAAAAATATTTTTTATTATAAGGCCTTATAGGTGGAGCTATTCCATAAACACTTGCTTTAGTAGAAGGGTGTGCATTCATTATTTATGACCCAAAAGGCATCCCTGGAGTATTTCTCTTCAATCCATACAGTCTGGCATTTCCTCCCTTTCGGTGTTGACCCAACTTCCTAAATTCATTTTCTGATCTCCTGTGTTTTCCAGGTGCCACAGCTCAGAGAAATGCTATGAAAACCTCATTAAGGCACAGCAGGCCCAAGGTACCGCAGCGCTTGGAGGACACTGGGAGAGAGAGGCAGCCACCAGCCCAAGCAGGGCAGCCAGGGCCACCTGCCTCCTCTGCAGCAATAGCCCCCTGGAGCCACTGCCAAGGCAGGCAGAGCTCAGCATTTCCTTATTTCCAGACCCTCTGGGCACTGCTCAGCACTTGTGGTCAGGCCTGAGTGGCAGGAGCTGGACTCAGGTCAACCCTGAGCCTCCCAGCCACGCTGGGGTCTTGCTAGCTCCAAGTGCAGCTGAGGCAGGAGGCTGGTACAAGCTCAAGTTTTTTTTTTTTTAAATTATTATCATCATTTATTTTTTCCTTCATTTACTTTTGCCACCTAAAAACGAGTCATCTTGTTGTCAGTGCAGGGAGGGAGGTTTCTCACACATCGGGTTTCAAAACATCTTCCTTAAGCCTCTCTCTGTCTCACCTATATTGAAGAACCTGTGTGCCTACAGCATATAGAGGGGCCAGGGAAAGCTGAACACACAAAGCAGAAGAAATGAATCCCATGGTGCTGATGAGACTACTTTCATGTTAACTGCACTGGTTGAAAAAACGTGGATTTCTGTGATTTCTATGTATTAGAAGGTAATGAGATTAAGAAGCTTGTGGCCCAATTAAATAATCTCCACCATCCTCTCTCTCTCTTTCTTTTTTTAATCCCATTTCCCTTTGTTCTATTTTTTTGAAACTCAGTGACAGCCATTTTCCAAGCACTTCCAGTAGCAAAGTGGCAGCATTTTGGAGCTGGAGATTACCAGCCTGCTGCAAGCGTGTATATATTCATGTAGAGACTTCAGAGTCAGGCACTTGAGGAGGACGAGACTAAAATAAGCAGATATTTCTTCTAAGCATTAGCCAACCTGGGGGACTGATTCTGAGTTGTGATGTGTGAGACCTAGCAGTGCCTGCGGGTTCTGCAAGGTCCTTCAGACTTGGGTTGAAAATGCCAGTGGAAAAAGCTTTGGTGTGTACGACTGGGTTATACTTTCTTCTTGGGAGCACTGGCGGGACCCAGGGTGCCTCTTCTTTGTGCACTCTGGAGGGACTTGGAATTTCTCAACATAAAAGTACTTTGCAATTGTGCTGCAAGGTGACCTGCCCAACTGTTGTGATGAATCAACTGATCAACTAATATGAATATTACTGAAAAGTCATAAGCAACAGGACATCAGCTACTTTCTGAACTGGGCAATGCAACTTTTGTATTCAAGTATCACCATTTTGAGCGCTATACCATGGCTTGTTCACTCTGAAGAACCCACTTGCCCTTCCAGTTAATTGAAGTCTTTAATCTTAACTGTTTGGAGAGGAAGGAGGAATCTCTTTGTTCATGTCTGAGTTCCTGGAGAATGACTAGGGGCTCAGTCAGAGAGCAGAAAGGGGAATGTGGGCTAATGGAAGTTGTCTGCCTCATGCAGTAATTGCTTCCTATGTGTTTTACAATCTAAGAGCACGGAGTGGGGATCCTTTGCCAGAGGAAGGAGGAGGCATATGGCAGAGAAAATATCTCTAGGAAACAGTTCTGGGGACCTCTGTGTCCCTAATCAGAAGCCATATGTCAGCTAGGTGCTTGACTGGGTTTATGTCAGACATCAATCCTCATAACTCCCCCATAAACCAGCATGTAAATTCAATAGCACAAAGCTCATTTCATACTTTATGGGAGATTGTGGTTAGGTTTAATTAATTATCCTTAATTGTTTCATGAGCAAAACTATGAGGATATTCTCAGTGATTTTTTGGTACATAGCACTAAATATGCAAGGTTAAAATCTGTGAGTGGTAAAAATATTGGATGTGCGCAGAATTGGGTAAAGTTTAAAAAGCTCTTTAAGTTCTAAGCAGAGCAGATGTTGGTAGAGGAAATTTTGCTCCTTCACAGAAAGCATGCTCTGCTTGTGTTTATCAGGACATCTCTCTACACTGGGGACTACAGTGGCTATAGCTTTGCCTGTCAGCTGCTAATGATTGACTTAAAGTGGTCGCTTGTTTTACTCTCCGATGACCTGTACTGTCTACAGGAGTACATGTAGCCATGTCTTGGCTTCCTTTTTGGAGATGGATATATCTAGAACTGCAGCAACTCCAAAGGTACAGAGCTTCACTTGCAGATTGTGGTGGGGTGGTCATGAGAAAGCTGCCATGTCCTTTAAGATAAGCACTGTTTGGTCTCCCTTCCCAGGAGTGGTATCAAAAACCATAGATATTTTTCCTCTCCTCCTTTTCTTTCTGCTTTCTATTTTCGTCTAGGAAAACTTCTTTTCCTTATCTTCCTGCGGGGAATGGTTTCTCTGGAGGCCTCAACCTGTTTCACATGCAGACTAGGGTGCTTCCATAACGCTCATGTGCTTGAGTGCTTGACTATGCTGCAGGAAGTAGAGGGAGAGCACAGAAGGTGCGGCTGCTGTTTTTCAAGGATTTCCATCCATTTCCAGTAAACATGGGGATGCATTTTCTCTGTATCTCAGTGAAATCTTTTTTTTGGGAGGAGAGGGGATGTGCGATTAAAGGGCTATAAAATACCAGATGATTTATGATTGAAAAAAAAAAGATGATCAATTAAGTTTCACATGATAGACTAGATATCACTTTGAACAGATATACAGCGTAGACAAGCCTTAGGTCAAAGACAGTACTTCTTTGAGTAGAGATGTGCTCCAGCTAACCAAGCACTAGTGATAGCAGAAGCTGAAGTTTTCACATATGGAAATCTAAGGAAATATTAAATGGAGAACCTGAAAAAAATCCATAGGAACTTCCACAGATTTATGAATATTATTATCCATGAACTTTAATTACACTGACATTTAAAATGAACAGAAATAGCAGTTTAATTGCACTGTAACCACACTTTTATTGCATATATTTAAATACATTAGAAAGTAGCTGGAAATGTACTGTATTCCATTAGACAACTACAGAAGTTTAAACATTAAAAAAGTAGAAATAAAGATCTCGAAGCTCCATCTTAGCTAAGGAAAACTGGCGTGGTAGTCTCACCTCTGTATCGCAGAGCAGCAATTAGGCAGTTTGGATGAAGAATGATTCTCACACCAGTCCCTGCAGTATTTGACACCTGTTATTGCTGGAGATAGTGCCTGGATGGGATGGGGGGTATCAGATCTTTCAAAGCAGTTTCTCCCTTCGTCATCACCTCCTTGATAGCCTATGATAGAAACCAAACATCTTCTGAACTTCCATTTTTACCAAAAATATTGCCATATGGGGTTCTGATGCTGCATCTTTTTCTTCCTGCAATCTTTGTTTCTTGTTTTTGTAAAGCTGTTAGAAAGAAATTAAAATGGGCTGTTTTGCTCTTTCATGAACCCTTAGAAGATACATTCTTGTTTGTTTGTTTGTTTTTTCCTACTGCTCTGGCAGGAAAACAGATAAAGGTTGTGTTAAAAGTCCAGCAATAGTCCAGCCCCAAATCTTTTGGGTTAAGGTACCGAAGAGCCTGGTTCTGTTCTTCAATTTTTATTTATCTCTGGGCAAGTCACTCCGTCTCAATGATATCTATTCAATTACACAATAATAACGATTGAAGAACAGATATCAGTCTCAGAGCTGCAGCTGTAAAGCGGCACTGGCCCCTAATTCATAAGTAATATTGTGATCATATATAGTGGCAGACTGGAATACATAAGAAGACCTCCCAGCTCAAAATTTTCCAAAGTACTGGTTGTGCAAAGTTTGTTCACCTACAAGCTACCACGCTGGACATCACAAGTAGATTACTGCACACTCCTTTGAGGACAACAGCATTTTGTTCCTTGTTCCCCACATCCGCCTGATGCCTTGAGCACACAAATCTAAATTCTACCCTCACATCTGGCAGCTGCACAAATGTGTCTCTACAAATGAAAGCGCAAATGTATTTTCATTCAGCAGGCAATCATGTTGACCTTGCATACCATACATCCTCCTAGCGCAAACCCGAAAGAGCTCTACTCACTGGACTCTTAAAAAATGAATTGTCAATGCAATATTAAATTGGAAAATAGTTTATGTAGGAGATGTTCTGATTCCTTGAAAGGGAAACCCTTCTGAAAGGTTTTTTCTACCCCATGATCCACCCACTGCTTCCTTAGACAAGGACGTTGTCATGCACTGCTGCTATATTGCTTCAGGTTCCCTGTTCAGTGGGGGTTTGAGTGTTACTATTTCCAAAACACATTTCCATACCCCATAGGTGTATGACCTGTATTTTTTGTTACTGGTATATTAAAAACTATGCTTTTCAGATGAAGCCATATTACAAAATGGTCCACCTTACTTTGTATAATTGACTTTATTATTTAGTATGCCACCATTCGCACTACTTGGAAATACAAGTACTACCAGTACTACTGACCATGACTTTAGATTTCATTCCAGATTAAAATGATAGGTGTGTCCCAATAAACGGATATAAAGGGATAGCATATTGATGCTGTAAGTCTGTTCTATTTTCCCACAGATTACCTGGATGATAGACTACAGTATGCAAGCTTGTTCCCCTTCCAGCCTTAAGCATTGTATGATTCTATGATTCTACATTTGCAGCTGATATGAGCCTAGGAGGGATTGCTAACCTGCTGGAAGAAAGGGCTAGAAATTCAAAACTGTCTTCCCAAATAAGAAGTATGGTCTGAAAATAAAGATGATCAGTTTTGACAAGGAAAAGAGCAAGGTAGCTTACTTGAGGTAAGGAGTAACCATCTACAGAATTATCTGATGGCAAATGCCTGTTTTTCAGCAATTTTGTATGAAAGACTGGAGTTTTTAATCTGCAAGTTCAGTGTGAATCATCAATGTCTATATGGTGCAGAAAAGAAAAAAAAAAAAGAAAAAAAAAAGAAAAAAGGTAAATGTCACACTGGGGAAAATAGACAGCTCTTTAGCCTGCAACATAAATGAAATATCCTTCCTGCTCCGGTCAGCCCTGGCTGCTGTTCTAAGTTCAGTTTTGAATGCTGCATTTCAAACATGTGAATCAGCTGGAGGGAGTGCAGAGCAGAAGAACAACACTGACAGATCTCGGAGACACAGGCTTCCCAGACAGACTAAACTAACTGGGTCAGCAAAGTCTAAAGAATGAAAGACTGATAACAGCCTTCAAATTTGTAAAAGGTATCTCTAAAGAGAAAGAGAATAACCTCTTTGCCACATCCATAGGACAAGAAGTACAGAGCTTAAATTGCAGCCACTGGAGGTTTTTAAAAACAGGTTAGACATTCTTGGGACATAAAAGCATAATTGATCCTTCCTTGAGATAGGGGTGATTCAGATGACCTCTCAGGGTGCCTCTGGCCCTCTCTTTATATAGTACAATTGTTGGCATGTAGTTCTCTTGTTGATCTATTTTGCTATATTTCTCTTTTTTGAGTTTTTTGAGTTTAGAAATCACAGCCAAACTTTGCTAACTAACTGTCTTTAGAGATTGTCATTGGATTCTGTCTTTTATATTTACTGTGATTTTCAAATGCATCAGTTGCTAGTCCATTTAATGTGTGGTACCCTGATTTATGTATGTGTTGACTCCTTACACTGAACATCAGCGTTGGGAGAAAATATAGTATATTCATCATTTCTGGTACCTCTGCCTTGGAGCAATGTCAATATATATAGATATATACAACTCACTTTTCTATGCTTTAGCATTAGCCATCAGCTTCTACTGGGCAAGGTGTTAATATCTGCGTGGATACTTCTGTATCTGCCTGTTACCTTGAGTACTGGTACAGACAATTCCTGAAATACTCCTCTGTTCCAGACCTTTTATTATTTTTTTTCTTGACTTATTCTGATATATTTTTCAGGATAAATTCCCTTGTATATAGATTTCAAGGAATATAAGCCAATTTCTCTTCAGCACCTGTGAGTGTCCTTCCTTGTCAAAGGATGCATTTGCATCTGGCTTCATCCTGCTACCTCATTCTGAAGTTTATGAAATCCTCCTCAGCACAATTTTCCATAATCTGAGGCAGCTGGGCACAGAGAGGTGGGGAGGTGTGATACCCAGCTGAAGAAAGCAGCTGGACAGTTTCCCACCTACGATGGCTTCTTGGGCTTCCTAGAGCAACTAGTCCCCAAAGGACAAACCAGCACTGCATATGCTTGGCTCAAGAAGCATTCAAGTTTTTTTGGTTCAGTATCATGCACAAGGTAATGATGCCCTCAGTCACTGTGTGTCTCTGTTCTCACAGTACAGTTACCTGGATGTCCATGGCCAGAAGTTTGCTCCTACTAAAGCTGTGCCATTCTTGAGGTCCAAAAACATGAAACATGAGATGAGATGCAAGGCTATCCTTCAATTTCTTATTTATTTGCTCCCTTGCCAGACTTGCCAGCTCCTCAGGAGTGAGTTGTTCCAGGTGTGCCTGTTAAATTGGCAGTGACTGACATTTATTGCTGGCACCTGGGGAATCCACTGTCATTTGAGGTCTGCTGGGACCTGTTAAAAATCATACTTTTCACATGCACCTTCCCATCCAGTCATTCTTTCACTTGGTCTTGTCTAATATGATCAAAGCATTTACCCGTCAAATACTCCCGCTTTACTTTGTCGCCAGAGGGCTCTGATGAATTGCCCTTGTTATTATGCTGAACCCGCAGGTTGCCCAGACACAACACAGCGGTGACAACTGAATTATAACAACTCCTCGACTTCCTTTGCAGCACAGATACAATATTTATGGCACTATTAATGCACAGCACTGTCAGGATTTTTAAAAGGAAAGTAACTTACCTGTCTGTCACACATGGATGTCCTCTGTGTTTCGGAAGTGTCAGGAGAATCCTTATCAATTTTTCCCTCTTAACAGTCTTCTGCCGTGAAGCCCAAGTCAAAAAATGGCATACTTCTGCACAGGAAAACCTGATGGCTCTTTCTTTGGAGACAGCCAGGATAAACCTTTCAGCTGTGCTGTTTAAGGAAGTGATTTAGCCTTCAGGCTACAGGGATCTCTGAGTAATTCTTTCCCCTTTATTCCCTAATTTTAAGTGGAATTTCGATTCCACTTCCAGGTTCCTAAATATCTGCATGGATCTGGCCTGCAGAGTTTCAGAGCATCTAATACTTGACAAAGCCATTACGTGTAGCAGAACTAGATGATGCTGGGAATTTTATGCCAAGTTGGATATCAGCTATCTTCCCAGGCCTAAGTTGTGGAGCTGACATTAACACTGTAGTTGTGTACTCTGTTAACATCAGCAGAAGTATGGCTGCCTCTGACCCTGGTAACTGTGATAACTGAAGCATATTTCTATTGCCGAGGGGTGGAAAAATGCACAAATCTGGCAGGAGTGAATATGTCACCTCAGCTTTAAGCTCCCATTACTTTTGAAAATGGGACTTTGCCAACATATGCAACTTTTTCTATTATAATCATATCGACAAATCCCTCTTAAGGCAGGTGAAGATGTGACAGCAAAAAGACTTGCTTTTGCCAACTTTGCTTGTACTGCCTCAGAGAGTAGAATATATTCTAGCAGGGAAAGCATCCTGTGTGGGACGGAGTAAATGCCCAGAGACAGTCCCTTTGGGATCCCTCTATACTCAAATGAGATCTGGTTGACGTAGCTGATGGGGCCTCCACTGTGACTCACCTCAGCCTGAAATAAAATTAAAATAGGTCTTAGGATTTATAGCTGAGAAGAACCTGTTCTCCAGCAACCAGGAAGAAAGCAAACTCACATGGCATTTTCTAGATTCCTTCTTGCAGATCCAGCAACCAGGAAGAAAGCAAACTCACAGGCAACATCAACACTACAGGTATGGACGGGTAGGTCAGATGCATCTTTGGGATGCATCTTCAGCCCTGGATTCATCTAGCAAATATTTGGTTTTCTAGATTACTTCTTGCAGATTGCTTAGCTACCACTTTACTTGATTTTAAACAAATCCTTCTTATTCTACCTGAATCTGATGGAGGAATGAGGGCATGAACTGTTCTGCAGTAGTACAGCAAAGACCATGAACTCCAGCTGGTTGTGCTGACCATGACTTGTGCCTACAGCTGAAGGCTTTTGGTCTCACAGTAACTTTGTGAAAAAAAGCCTGGCACTTTCTTGCTATGACTGCCTTCCCCTCTGAAGTTTTGGTGGCCAGTGATACGCCCGTAGACTTTTAAGTCTCCTTGGTACTTCTGGATGGCTCTTTCTTGACCTTCTGTTGTAGGTTCCACACAATACTAGGGAAGAACTAGGAGAAAGCCAGGAGGAAAAGGGGCCAGTGTACAACTGGCCTCCCTCATAATTTGTCACAAGAACTTGCTTTTATTTTGCTGCTTGACAAGCTGGTTATTAAATTTCTCTCATGTCTTTGCACTGACCTGGACTGCAACCAATCTCTATTATAGTCACTAAAATGAATCTGGTCTCAGAGAGACTCATGCACCAGTGGTGATGGACATTTCATGGCACATCTCTTTGCTACCCCGCTAGCCCATCTCTTTTAAAATGACAAACCTGCATTTAGGAAAAGGAAATTTACTGTGGCTTTTCTGTGCAGATGGTGATAAGCGTGAGTTAGCATTTGTAAGCTTATAAGCACATATGGTTTTGTACATATCAATTAAGGCAGTTGGCTAATCACTCTAATATCAGTACTGATTCATCTGTATTCCTTCAAATAGGCATTTATGCTCAGCCTGCTGTTTTTCATACGTATGGACTGGATTGTGCAATTCTCCTTGTCACCATTTGTAGTCAATAACATTTCCTTGGCACCAGAGGGATTAAAAGGGTACATTTCAGAACTGTGTGGGCAAGTTGCTTGGCCCATCGTTATGTATAAGGCATGCACATAAAATATTTGTGCGTGTGTGGTTTCTTTTTAAAGGCTCTGCTAGTCATGCCGTGGGCTGAGTGACAACAGCACTATGTCTGAGCACATGGGATATACATGCAGACTCATGCATGCACTCATCCCGATGTTTGTGAGCCTGCTTTACATGGCCAAGCATCCTGGCCATGCCTCAGCCCACAGTCTTCATTGGCCTCACCACCATGCTTTCCAAGTATGGAAGGCCTATGGTTTGCAAGGTCTTTGCAGAGGCCTTGGCAAAGCTAACCCAACCCCTCTCTCCTCCATGGAGAGGGCCATAGATCCCCAAACAAGAGCTCAGATGCCCTCCACTGGCTCCCTGACTCTGTTGTTTGCCTCCAACCCTGCTGCTTCTGCATCCTCAGTGCAGTGGTCCCAGCACATCAAGCCTATCTCACCTCCGTAATATTGTGTGGCTCCTGCAGGGATATGCCATGTCCAGAGAAAATGCAGGAGCTGGCAAGCAAGAGTTGGTTACTTGCTGTGATCACAGATTTCAGATGCACCTACTCCTGGAGGCAGCTGTTCTTCCACTCGCCTGCCTTATTCTCTTCAAATACAAATAGATTTACCTAGAGAATTGAGACTGAAGTTTTCCTATGTCTGGCAAATTGTTTACAAATGGCAGCTACGTGCTTAAGCCCTTGTGATCATCAGCAGCAGTTAACAACTGTGACTCCTTAGAAACCACCAAATCTCCCAAAATAAGTATCTTGATATACGCCAGTGTATCCAAGTGTCAGTTTGGTCTCTGGGAGGTGTTCAGGGTACAAAAAAAATGATGCAAGCTGTAGCTGTTGAGGGACTTGAAGAGCTGGTTGCTCATTTTGATGCCATGAGATCCCCCGGTATTGGAAACCCACCGGGATTGGGAACACATTGCTCTGCTTGGCTGCCCATCAGTGAGAAAAATTCCCTTCCAGTAGACCCCTACCCCACAAATCATTTTTCTGGACTTGTCCTCTTGCCAAAAAACATGAATGCAGGTTGAAAAATGATCGGTCTTGTAGTAGATCCTAAAATGGAGCTGGGGAATTTTTCCTAGTTCTACATTCTAGCTACAGGTCATGTGTGTCTTCACCCTACACAAGTACTCTCTGTTCTTTTTCATTTTTTCCCCTTTCTTTTCAAAACCGCATGTCCACTTGTTTTTGTTTCCAAGTAAATGGTGTACTCCAGTACCAAGGACAAATGTTTTGATGAG
>NW_010587169.1:0-10908 GCF_000705375.1 Tinamus guttatus | reverse complement strand
CTTGGATGCAGTCCTGTGCCACGTGCTCTAGGTGACCCTGCGTGTGCAGGGGGGTTGGACTAGATGACCTCTAGAGGTCCTTTCCAACCTTAAGCATTCTATGATTCTGTGATTCTATGTGTAGCATCTATCACAGATCCATGTTTTAAAGATAAGGCTCTGTACCTCTCCAAGGGTTATAAAGAGTACATTTGAGTGTTGGAGGTCCAGTCAGACTCCAAGGTGCCCCTTTCAATCAGACTTATTGTAGCCACATTTTTCTTTTTCACCTCCTGCCCATCCCACTCCAGTCCCACCTTGCCATGGCACAACAGCAGCTGAGCAGTGACTAGAGGGCTGGGGAGGTGGGTGCCTGACTGTTCCCTTCCCTGGGCATTGTGGTGGCAAATCTTCACCTCTCCAGGCTTCTCTCCATCCAGTTCAACCCTGTTGTGAGAGCAGATACAAGCAACTCCTTGTGATTCTTCTCTTACTCCCACCTGGCTTCCTACAGCCTCTCTTCATCCATATCACTCACTGCAGTGTTTTTTCAGTCTCTTTCCCCAGAATGTAGCTGTGGCCCTACCCAGGGTTGTGCTACTGCTGCCCCATGCTGCTCTCCCACCAGTTACCCCTACCCAGTGAAGAAATCATTGCTCCCTCCATTAACTAGTTTCTTCTCAGCAGAGGAACATTGTACATTTAGTTACTCTAAGCTGATGACTTTTACCATGGTGTAGTTCTGAATGATTCCACATCTTCTCCTTTTTGGTATTAATAAGGGTCACTGGAGCTGCCTCGGGCAACAGACAGTACAGCTCAGAAGCTCTCTTTGAAGCATTCTCTTCAGAAACTTGCTGCAGGTTGTAAGCGGTGGATGGTGGGTTGCCTCACGGACATGCTTGTACTGTGCTCCTTCCCCAGCACTGATACGGAGGGCAGGTTTCCACACCATGTGTCCCTGGTGCCA
The DNA here is from genome assembly GCF_000705375.1 of Tinamus guttatus. The sequence goes on along the minus strand of NW_010587169.1, from coordinate 9,959 downwards.
CCCCAGGTAGCGAGGAAATGCAACACCAATTGCTTTGTCTTTCTATCACTGAACTTCCACCTCAGATTGCTATGGTAGGACAACTCTGTACTTCTAAGATCCACCTTGCTCCGAAGCGGCCATGAATTTTTATGCAGAGCCTTCAGAAATGTAATGCATAATGACCTGACTTCATGGGTAATGTATATTTCATGTTAAGGATGCTCACCTCAAATTCCCACACAAATCCTCTGAGCTTTGTTCTCATGGTTACCAAGGTGTCCTCCGATTCCCTCAATAAAGCGCATTACAGTGGTGCCTGCGGGAAATATTCCTAAACTTCAGGAGACAGGGCCATTGCTATGCTCTGTTTTCACTAGCTTCTTTACTCTCTTCACAGGAAAAACAATCTCTTCTGAGCTGAAACCTGACTCAGAGGACCTCTCACAGAGTGAATTTGATAAAATTTGCTGCAGATATTTTTGAATAGAAAAACACAAAACAAAACAGTTTGGCAAGTTTGCATTTCTTGGGGAATGCTTTTAGAAACTCAGACTCTTTTGTCTTGGAAAATTAGTTCTTATGAGGAACTGGATCATTGATACATGTCTTCTTTTAGTATTGAAAGAAACTAAGAAATTTATGAGAAATATATAAATAGATTGCATTTTAGTTGTCCTTTAGAAAACAAACATTTTTCTGGAAAAAAAAGCTATGTTTATGTGTTTTTTCTGAATTTGAATCTTGAAAAGCTGACTTACTGGTGATTCTGGCCTGCCATAAACCAAATTGCTCATGTAAATAATTTTGTCTTAAAAGCTGATTTTCCTTTCATAAATATATTGCCTTCTAACTGCTTAAAATACATTTTTAAATCCTTATCAGAAAAAAGGTCAGTCTTAGAGTGATGTGATTTTACTTGTAAAGATTCAACTTAGTATAATGTCTGATGAAATAAATTCAACTTAACCTTTTAAATGACTTTGGGAGCCTGAAGAAATGTCATGGCACTGTTTCCTTGAGGTATTGTCATCTTCAGACTCTTTCATATCCCGTCCATGCTGCCTCATCTTTCTCTTAAAGCTGCTCACAAAAAACATGCCTGCCTGCTTTCATAGTCTGTTGTTTATGTCCATATTTTGCCCAGCTTTGCTTATAACTTACCACTTCTCTGTATTCTCTCTGAGTGCAATGGCCACATACTTTTGGTACAGAGTGTGTTAATTCCAAGGAGACCAGGTGCTGAAGGAAAAGTAATTGGCTTTCAGGAAAGAATTGAACTTCTTCTCCAGGTAATTGCACTTCTGATTGCTTGTGAGTTTTGCTGCTTGACATTTCAATAGGTCTGTGTTCATACTTTGGTCACTATAGCAGGTTTACAGCAGCTTGTGCCAATAGAGTAAATGTTGCCTGAGATGGAGGAGCATATCTTCTTGACTTCACTAGAAATGCATGCTCTTGTAATCACTAGGCAAACCAGGGTTCTCCTCTCCTCTCCTCTCCTCTCCTCTCCTCTCCTCTCCTCTCCTCTCCTCTCCTCTCCTCTCCTCTCCTCAGTTTCCCTTCCCTTCCCTTCCCTCCTCATCTCTCCTTTTTTAATTCTTTCTTCTTCCTTTTTTTTTTTTCTGTTTCCTAAGATAGTTCTTCATTTGTGTAGCCCTCACAGGAACTGCACTGCTGTCCACTGAAAGCCTGTAATTTGTGTGGAAATACTTTGCCTATGGAAAAATATCAGCAGCTCCTTTAAGAACTAAATAAACTAATAGTATGGTCCAAATTCCCTCGACAGAAAGCACTAACTTAGGCTGGCAGAGAGTCCAGACTCTTCAGCAGTGTAGCGCAAGGGTAATGGGAGCCACATTGTCCGTAAGGAATGAAAACCAAATAATTGCAGTGTTCCCCACCAGCTCTGGCTTCCTGAGCTTCCTGACCTGCTATGCTCACCTGAAAGCCACACAAGCGGCCACGCACATTGACTCTACAGGCTCTCTATAGCAGCTGTACCATAGCAGTAACTTTTAGCCCATGATGACCAGCCCTCCTTAATTGCTGGTAGTAGAGCATCTGTCTTCTAGAGTTCTGCACCTTCCCCAAGAATTACATAGGGACCCACAATTAATCAAAAACAGGGGTTGAACCCCTCTCTTTTATAATTAGTTGCCAAAAGATCCACAGTCCTTTTTTTTTTTTAATGGATGTTTACTGTTTCCAGTATATTACTAACATATTTTTCTGCCTTGCACATGACACAGATATGAACACCAGGAACAGGTAAAATCAATCCATAGAGCTGTTTTGGGCTAAGGCTTGGAGTCCAATTACCTGGGAAAGAGCTAAGCACTTTCAAAGGGCTCACGGTTAGACCTGGCTCATTGACCTGCTGTTTGGTTTAAAGAACAGTTTACACTGATTTAATCTGTATGTACAAGTCCTCAAGGGCCACTGAATGACCATCAGTTTAAGTGTGACCATAGAGATGATCTGCACAGACCCTTGAGCACCTGGGAAGTTCATTCCCATGACTCTTGAAGATCTGCTGAACAGCTCTCCTCTGTAGAGTGGTCAAATATACCCTGGTGAGGGGAGGACGGACCACTGAGCGGAGAATGGGAAGACACCTTAAAATTTGGCATGTCTGAGGGAAAAGGGGATGAGCCCTCTGATTCCTGCCCCAGACACCCAGGAAAGCTGTGGCCATTGGGATTTTGGGAAAGGCTTTCCCTGCCTGATTGAGCCATAAACCTCTCCATTTTCAGCCTCTTTCCCCCCCAAAGTTTCCTACCAACTGCTCCAAGGCATCCTGTTCAGAGAGAAGGGAGGCCAGCAAGACCCTCCTATGACCCTCATCTGCAGTCCTTTCCTCCAAATGCTCTGAGCACAACATTGCATCCTGCTGCTCTGCTGGGGGCCACACAGTTCAGCTTGAAGTACCGCCTAGGTGGCTGCTGAATTTGGCCCAAAGACTTCCAAGAGAATCTTGTCTGCCAAACCTGTCATTTGTTACTGTAGCTTATAAATACTCTGAGCTATGGGCATATACAATGAGAAATATAATACCTCTTACCTAAGGGCCAAATGTTAGTTATTTATTGCTGTCATTATTCATTTCCATTTTAGTTCCTAGTATAAAGCTTGCTGGGCCACTAGCCCAGCTAAAGGTCCCAGATTTCCTTGGCTTGCCTATCACTTGCTTTATCTGATATGTGGTTCCTGGCTGGCACATACCCAAAGGGGAATTGGGCATCACAGAAGGAAACTGGTACTTACTAGCATGTCACATAGTTCATTATAATGAAATAGTTCATTCATCCTATTTTCTGTTTGTTTGTTTTTCTTCATTGAGTTTCTAGTAACTAGATGAGGATCATTAGTTTCTAAAATGAAATATTTTAATTAAGCTGATCTGCACAGTGCCTTCTAACTCTTCGGACAGCTTTGCCAAATTAGGAAGGTGCAATCCCTTTTGTGTTTGCGTTCGATAAATACTTCAGTGCCGCTTGGTAAGGCTGGCACTGCTGCACCAAGGACACTTGGAACCACGTCCTGCTGACTCACTGCTCTGTCTCTTCCCTTCAGAAGGTGGCGTGTGAGACTGAGTCACCCGCTCCAGCTGCACGTGCAGGGGGCTGAGCAGGGAGCCCGCCGGTGTGACAGGCATGTCCCCTGTTAATCTGGTGGTGCAAAGAAGAGAGGGACCATTAATCGTCTTTATGCACTTCCTCTGCAAACAGCCTCTTCCACCCTGCCCCTGAACGGGGAATTGCGGCTGCGTTTATCACCTTTCCCCATCTCTGAAAGTTCAAAAGGTAAAGGCAATGCCTTGCGGCACGAACACAGTGAAGAATGGCCCAGTTACACAGGAACGGACGCCTGCCCTGGCGTTAGCAGCTCCTGCCTCCTCCATTCCTGGCCAGGGCCTGTGTGGGCTCGCTGCCTCCACTTCCCTCACAACGAGCACTGCGGACTTAGGTTGCAGGGTGGGGTAAAGGTTGTAAGTAAGTGGCTTGTGGCCAGGATGAGAGCAGGACCACAGGGAAAGGCATGAACCTGAAGATAATAATTAAACATCAAAGTCCTCTCTTTTCAAGTCCAGCTACAGGAGTGAGTCATCTCTCAGCTAGTAGGTTCAGGACAGTCATTCACCCCATGCCTCTGGGATCTTTCTTCAGCTGCATCCCTGAAACGGCCATAAACCTAGAAAGAAGCCCCAGGCAAAACTTTGATGGAGCATTTTGCTGAACCCAGAAAATAGGAATCAAGCTCAGGGACGTGATCTAATTCCCATTTACAGCCTCACACTGCCTTCACTGCAGAGAAAGGCAGGTGGAGCAGCAGCTCCAGTGAGGAGTGGCAGCTATAGGGGTGGCCGCACTGAGCTGAGCCACTCTGTTACACCCAGCTCTCATTTCTGCACGGATATGCAGGAGATCAGAGCTGGACACGCTGAATTTCACCTCTTCTGTCAACATTAGTCTTTCCTGAATGCTGTCTTCAAGGCCTGAGAGGTGCAGAGCCTGGAGGCAGCACAGTGTCCTCCCTAGAGATGACAACCGCCTGTCCTTCGGCCCCCATAGAAGTTGATGAGGTGTTTCTCACAGCCTTTGGAGGAAGCAGGGTTAGGCATATAAGATCTCATGACACAAAGTGAGTTCATAGACTACCAAATCAGTCCACCTGCAGTCACAGGCAACTACATCTCCCTTAAGTAGCATATAAAACTCCATCTGGAGATCATCCATCTGGAAATCTGTTTTTTTTTTTTTTTTTTTGCCCTCTGTTCCAAAATCCGGAACCAGTTTAATTAGCAGAAAAAGAATAGTCTCTGGTAGCTCGGCATACCACCATTATGATAATCATCTTGCACCTTTAGTTAATCATCCTTTTGATTCTCCCCACAGACTAGAACTGCAGGTATTTGCTACTGATATTTCCAGCCAAAACTTACTTGCAGGGCAGTACCCAGGCACAGTTTCTTATAAGCACTTGCAGAGATAGAGACTTGATTAAACCTCACTTGAAAGTCAGGCCCTGAGGTCCTAATTCGTGAGTCGGCATGTTCCAGAGATGGAACCTTGTTTACCAACTTTCTGAAATACCTCTTTGCATTGACATTCGCTTAGCGTCTTCATTACCCTCGCTCTGTTTTTTTTTTTTCCCGCACTCTAGTGAATCATTTATGTGCTTTGCTGCTATCAAAGAAAATTCTTCATTTTCAGCACACTCTCAGAAGAAAATTCTTTGAAATCTTACTTAGGCAAGCCTTTCAAAGAAAGACAGAAATACCTAGCATCACTCTTGCTGTTTGGTTTATTTAAAAAAAAAAAAGACCAGTTATGTAATTTTGTCCACCTTTGTGCTGCTATAGAACTATTTATTAGCGTTTTATCCAGGGTCAACTCTTAAGTCCTTAATGATGACACTTCCAACCCACTGTACTGGGTGGAAAATTACTTCAGAGACTGTGGTAATCTGCTCTTTCTCTGTGCAGAGTCATTGACAACTCTGATGGCTCCTTCCTAGGTAATATCTATGGCAGACTTTATCCTTCTGCACTCTATGTCAGCCAGCAATTGCCTTCACTGACCAAGAGTCAGTACGTGCCAAGTATATGATGTCATAAGCCGGGAAATAACCAAATTGCCCTGGTGTTTCTGGATTCTTCGTTAGTTTTGTGGGTCTTCTCTGTACTCCTGAAAACTTAAAAACCTTCTCAGAGAAGCAGTGACCACCACTAAGTGGGTGCATTAAGAGTATCATTTTGTCAGTGCAAGGCATGCAAGTGTCATGGCAATTTTCATGTGTAGGAAGAGCTTAGGAGAGAGGAAAGGCCATCACTGTGAAAGAGAGAAAATATCCTGTCCTTCAACCAGACGTCCCTGCTGAAGAAGCCCAAAACAGTATTTATCTTTATTTGTCCCCAAGCTTCACGGAAGGTTAATGTCCCCAGAGCATTGTCGCTGCTTGGTCTCCTGATATTGCTGCTGCCTCCCAGACTGTTCCTTCTGGTGAGATGTTTTTATATGCACAACTGAACCTCTCTGTAATTGTATTCTGCCTGTGACTCTGTTCCTCTTGCTTAGTGAAGAACATGGGCTGGAAAGGACCACGTGGATCACTGAGTGCAACTCACTTGGCAATTGTAGGCAACTGTAAGGTAGACCAGCGTTCCCACAGGGACCTGCAACTAGAGTTTGGCCCTTTTCATACATATATCTCCCAAATACCATGCAGCTCTCTGGAAGAGGAAAGTTAAATCACCCAAAACACCCAAGACTGTGAGTGCGACCTAAGCTATAAAAAAGGTAGTGCAGGGTTGAACAATGATGCAGCTCCCAAAGCACTAAGCCTAAAAGTTCATGGGGGTTCATAAGATGCATACTCAAAATAGAGGGCTGCCCAGGAGTGCTTGTGGCTAAAACAGGGCAGGGGACAGTATTTATTGGCTTCCAGTCATACCAGCCTGACTCAAGCAAGCAAGATAACATAACACCGTGAAAACAAGCAGCACAGCTATAACATCACTACTTACCTGGGGGATAGATAAAGACAGTCACACTTTAAAAATGCTGCCAACCAGCTGTGCTTTGGAAAGCAGGTTTATTACCATATACTAATACATTTAATGTACTTGGTGAGCCTTCCCTGTGTAGCCAGGCCTTGAATGCAGAAACCGTGTTAAAATGAGTAAAATTAGACATCGGGTTTGGACTGAGCACCTTCCCAAGCTGTTAGCTTGGCTAATGGGAATGTTAGACTGAAAATGCAGTTGCTGAGACACAAAATGCGGTCACTGCTTTTGGCTGGTTGTTTATGAAATGTCCCCAGCGCCCAGTCTGTCCATGTGAGCAGCACTGGCAGGGATGAAAGTGGGAAGAGTGTTTCTTTGCTGGCTGTTCCCAGCCCTTACAGACACTTTCAGGGCCCCCAAACTTCCCCATGGGGATTACTCTGTAAGTCCTTCTCTGATGGGTTCTTGGGTTTCCACCACTTTCTCTGGCTGCTGCTGTGACATTTTCCACCATCTCCAGTGGGAATTCTGGTGGGAATCAGAGATTCCCATCTCTGCCTTTTTCTGGGACAGCAGGACTGGGTTTTCTCAGAGAGGGTGAGCAGAAAGGTCTGCCCTCAGAGAGACTTCATTGCAAACCATTCTCTCTGCATCCTTGGCTCTCCATTGCCTTCTCCACCCACTATCTCTGCTTGGGCACGAAGGCTCCTCACCTTCCCACCTTAGTTAAGGAGCAAATAACCCTTGGGATTCACATTAGGATGCAGAGAGCTGCCTGCACCTAGCTTTGCCTGTGTCATGTGTCTTGGGCAGTGACTCCTGCAGCTTCAGCTATCTCAGTTCACAGGGGAGTGTTTCAGCCTCCGTGATATGCCCCAACAAGAGTGGTTCTTGCATCCACTCACTTCAAAGGGCTTTAACGAGCCCATGGCAAAGCAGTATCTTTGCTCTGCAGCTCATTTTTACTGCCCTCCTCATAACAAATGTAAACCTTAGTTGTGCATGTTGGATTAAACTCCATGGGAGGTGGCGAGGTGATGGCTCCTCACACTTCAGAGCGCTTGTAGTGGGTTGTTTGTCTCCCGCTGTTGCTTTGGTAAACACTGCATAGTGTCAGCCAGCAATTTAGTGCTCTGTGCTTTAGCAACCTGTGCTGCCAGTGAAACGGTTGTTAAAAAAAAAAATCACTCTTTTGGAACCTTTTTGGAACTTTTTAAGAAGAGAGAATGACTTGTGTCATGGCCTCTTCCTACAAACCCCAAAATGACCTAAACAGAGGAAGTTGGTATCTCGGGAAATGAAGAAAAAAATGAGTAACACTAAATAATCAACCCGCATTTTTATTTTCCCTTTCCATTCTCCAGCTAAATTCTCTGACTCTGAGAGGAGGGTCACCCTACTATGCTACTTGTCTCATTTCTGGAATTGCTGTTCCATGTTGTTATAAAGCCAGGCAGTAAGAGAGGGAACAAGCTGTTTTTATAGATGGAACAAAAATAATTTAGGGAAAGGGGAAACAAAACCTTGGGAAACAAAGATAACATGTAATGATATGAAAGTATTTTTGAACATCTGGTAACCTCAGGAAAGAGAGACCTCCCAAATTAGGAATCAAATCCTGAGGCATTTGGGGCCAGTAATTATGTTTTTGCATTCCCACTCCATGAAGACTAGAACAATTACGGGTTGGAAATAGTGCACTTATTTATTACCATTTTTAATGATAATGTTCATAACCTTGTTTGGTTTCAAATGCTATTTCATTTGGTTGATTACATTGTTCTGAGTATGCAATATCCTAAGGTTTAACAATCACACCATGTCTTCATACTTTTATATCCATAATGAATTTTTGCATGCAAATAAAATACCCGTGCTTCAGCTTCCAGAAACCTCTGAGGCAAACATTTTATTACATCATGAAATTAATTTTTATTGTCCTTCTGTTCTGTGAAGCAGAAACACAAAGCAATATGAAAAAAAATCAACTGAAGTGGCCTTTTCAGTAGCTTTGCAAACAGAACTTGTGTGTTAATCTCAAAGGGAATATGCTCTTCAGATTGATGGTCAAAACTGAGGTGGTAATGACACCTAGTATGAGCTAAGTTGTCTAAAAATCTCTCTGAGATAAAGAAGAGACAACCATTATGGGACCGCATGGACCATCTTGCTGATTCGCTCTGAAGCATGTTGGAATTTCTGCCTAATAAACTAGTGGGAGACATAGGCATTAGTGTCTGTTTTTGCAGGCGATCAGGCTGAGAGCTGACCAGATAGGGCTTTGCTTTCGGGGCCAGCAGAGCCGTAGCCCTGCTGTAACATCTGTTGCCGTTTTGTGGTCTGACAGCTGCAGCATAAATGCTGAATTATTGGATTTGGAAGAACCGCTTGTGGTTGATCCCCCCTGTCTGCAGGCGGGCAGGAGGTGTGTCAGCTGGAGGGACGTGTCAGTGGCGCCCGGACGGCGATAGCACCGGGTTTTATAGGCAGCAGCCGTTTGGGAATTCGTTGTGGGGCCGTCCAGGGGCTGCAGCCGGGACAAGGAAACAAACGCAGCGAGGTGGGTGAGAGGGCCAGCGTGTTTGCTGGGTCGGATCGATGAGGGGTGTGCGAACGGGAACCGGGTGCGTCCCGCGCCGTGGGCACAGCGGTCTGTGTGCGCTCGTGTGCGTCCTGTCAGCATTCGTTTAATGCTTCGCTTGTGCTGGCTCTTCCTCTTCTACTTTGCGTTTTAATGCGCAGGCACTTGCTGAAGTGCAACCACTTAGCGAGCATCTGGCCTTGCTGGGATTTAAAACTGAGCACACATTTTAGCAGCGTCTGACTTACCGCTCTGTGCTGAGAAAATTGATAGACCCAATATCCTTCCCTTGCCTCCCACGCAAGGCAGTCCTTCCCAGTCCTTCTTCCCTGGCAGCCCACGACTTGTGCTCCCATGTGGGCCTGGTGTCATGGCAGCCGATCCCAGGCCGCCCCTTGACCTAAGGACGGCACTCGGTGTTTTGTAAAGCACATGGAGCTCCTGAGCTCACTCGTGGCCTTCGATAGTGCGAGCTTCTAAGGTCAATTGATTGCAAATGGGAAGCTTGACTTTCCTCTTCAGTAGACTTGATACTTTCATTTGCTCAGTGCAACTTCAAAGGGCCGCCCTAAATTGAGGATTTACTTAGGGGTTGAAATTAAGCAAAGATCTAATTAGCACAGTTAGGTATTACCGGGCAAGTCACAGGGCTGAGCTAATTTGCTTTTTTTTGGGTTAGTTAGTATTTGGACCAGCTATGTGAAATAAAGTGACATTAATGAAGAAGCACAAGACTCAGTGAAATCCATCAGGGAACCTTCATTAGGCAATCAAAATCCATCTTTTCTATACACCACTACCAAGCCTTAGCTCTTTCTTCTTTTTTCTATACACCACTACCAAGCCTTAGCTCTTCTTTTTTCTTTTTTTTTTCTCAGAGATCCTTAAATG
>NW_010587168.1:234242-293577 GCF_000705375.1 Tinamus guttatus | reverse complement strand
TATGGAGCAGGTGGAAGGCTTGGAATTGGAGGAACAGAGTCAGTTTCTACTCCAACTTTACTGGAATCCATTCAACATGTGTTTATAAAGAAAGTTGCAGTGAACTCAGGAGGAAAGCACTGTTTGGCATTGTCATCTGAGGGAGAAGTTTATTCTTGGGGTGAAGCCGAAGATGGCAAACTTGGTCATGGAAACAGAAGGTAATTTTGAAATGTTATTTTTAAAAACTATTGGTAGGTGTTTATTATAGTTGCTACATATTTGAAGCCTCGTGTAAGTCCTGCCTGTAAATACAAGCCAGCGTTACATGGTGGTATGGAGATGAACGTATTGAAGTAGAGAAAGACAAACTATTTTTCACATCAAATCATTTGCTATCTAAGGTCTGTGGAATTTCATTTGAGATCCATATTGCAGATATTCAGAATTTCAAAGCACTTTAGGGAGCAAAACTGCCATTCTGTTCCTGTTGTACATATTCACTATTGCCCAAATTGAAAGAGAAGTTCTGTTGTTTATTAGTGGCAAAAAGAAAGAAGTTTATATGGAGGATGAAGTGATTTTAAGTGTACTAAGTAGGACAGATTTTTCAAGGATAAATGTTTGGCTTTGACAGTTTGAAGGGACAGTTTTTGTAGTTTCAGTTTACCTTTAAGACTGTAGTGTAAAATATGGTAAATACTTGTAGGTTTACTTGTAGCTAAATACTTCTGAATGACTACTTAGACCTAAACTTCAAGATCTTAAACTGGAATAAAAATAAGTACGTAGTTATTTTAAGTGTCTCTACGCTCATTTTCAAATGCGCTCTCCATGTGCTGCTGACAATGAATGCTGTATTTTGAAACTTCTGTTTAGACAAATCTTTCCATTTCAGCCCTTGTGATCGTCCTCGTGTAATTGAGTCTCTGCGAGGTATAGAAGTGGTCGATATCGCAGCTGGGGGGGCGCACAGCGCCTGTATTACTGCTGCAGGAGACCTTTATACGTGGGGAAAAGGAAGATATGGGCGTCTTGGGCATGGAGACAGTGAGGACCAACTAAAACCTAAACTGGTAAGAAATCTTTGTTGCCATTATGTACAGTTTTAGTCCCACTTCTTAACTTCTCATTAGTATTTTTTTCTTGCATTCCTGTGTATAAAGACCAAAAGGAAGAAACAATGCTATGTATTTGTGGGAGTTGACAGTTAACTGGTTGTTTTAAAAACCAAGAATAGGTTAAAAGAATGAAGTGAAAATACAGCTGCAAACCTTTGTGAGAGATCACTGAACAGCTCATAAGGAATTAGTTTTGTGTGAGAAAGACTTTAAAAAAAACAAAACAAAGCAACAAACGAAACATGAAGTGACCTTGGGCCCTGTAGTAAGGTTGTGACATGGCAATTGTAGTTCAGTTTCATGTCATTTCAATGCCCAGTTTGCTTCCATGGTAGTGGTGGGGTCTCAGATGCACCTTGACTCCCTACTTCTCATCTTCTGAAATAAATTAATCCTTTCCTCAGTAAGTAATTCTGTTCTTTCCTAGGAGTATTTTCATTCACAGTAAACAGTGAGCTCGTTGTCTGCTAGTTCTCATCTCTGTTTACTTCCAGGAAACAAATACCAGTGATTACAGTGATAGATAATTAAAGTCACTTGCAAACTACTTTTTTCTTAATAGTAATTATACGCTTAATTTTCATGATTAAATTCTGAAGAGTTAATCAAAACATTATTCTAAATATTTAATTGCTATTTGCTAAACAAATTTGCTAAGTAGGCTGTGACAGTTTGAGGTGAAAATAGTATTATTGCACAAAGCTATCCTGCCTTTGCCCTGACAGTTCATTAGCAAAAGGATGATATTACAGAAGTTGAACTGATTGTTAGTGAATAACTTTTATTCATAGCTGTGTGTATGTGTTTGTATGTCTGTTTATATATATGATTTTTCACATTTTTTTCAGTACTTGGTTTTGTGGGATAAGGCATTATAGATTTGTTATTTACCTTGGGACCTTATTATCTGTATCCAGCTGCTCTTGTTCCTTTTCCTCAGAAACCCCAAATCTACCCACCTGTCCTAGCTGTTTTTTCTGTCATGCTTGTGGTTTACATGAAAGTAGCTAAGCTTTGGATGACTTGTAGTATATGAAGTTCTGTGCTGATCACGATGATGAATTGGACTGCCTCTAGTCCTTTATTTCAGATAGGGAGTGAGGATGAGGAGGATGTGATTTATGTGCATCAGCATGGATTTACCTCATGAATCCAAATTACACACTTCCTCACTAGATGGCAGCAAAGTTTAAAATGGACTAAATTCAGATTCTGAGACAAGCTCTAGAAAACTGTAAACTACTAAAAAGCTACTTGAAAAAGAGCATTCTTATTTACTATATACCATACAACAAAAGAGCCTGAATTTGTGCAAGCAGAATTAAAGTCTTTAGTAACCCATGTTTTTTAAGAGTTTTTTTCTCTGATATTTTTTTAAAGACAAGTAATTTTAAGTAATTCACCAATTAAAGAATAATTTGTTTTAAAATATAAAGCGATTTCTCATTTTGTTGGTTTGAGAAGTCCTTTAACTTACATTTATTTCCTGGATCTTGAGGTGTCAGACTTGTACTTTTCACGAAGACCTTCTCGAAGTTGGATTGTCTTATTTTTTGAAACTAAATGATTGAGTCTTTTACTGGGAATTAAAAAAAGGTGATTGTCTTTCAGGTGGAAGCTCTCCAGGGCTATCGAGTGATTGACATAGCCTGTGGCAGTGGAGATGCGCAGACTCTGTGCCTCACTGATGATGATACAGTGTGGTCCTGGGGTGATGGAGACTATGGAAAACTTGGAAGAGGAGGCAGTGATGGCTGTAAAGTACCAATGAAGGTATTTGGAACTGTTTTTTGTTTAATTTTTTAGATCTGTGATGTTAGTGGAGAAGCCTGAAGAGCGATTTGTTAGTATGTGCAAACTTCCACTCATCTTAGGATATCTGGATTCTCCTGATTGTTGCTAAGAGTGAACTTTGTAGAATAAAATGACAGGTCTTGAATTTTGTGCTCACTGATAAAGTTGCACTTCCACATTTTCTCTGGGTATAACATTGCTGGTTCCAGGAAAACTTCTCGTTTTGATTTTGCTGACTCTCAAAACAGTCTATTTCTCCCAACAACTCTTCATATTTCCTTGTGGTAATAAACTTGCATACAGCTGAAATCGTAGCTTCGTTCCAGATAGGGTCACCAATGTTGCTTTATATTAAACTATTTCAGCCGAATGCTTGTTTTACTTTGAATTTCTCCATACATTAACAGTGAAATCCATGTAGCCATCTGATATAAATCAATAAAAAACACACTTAGTAACAATGTTGCCATTTTGAAAAATGTGTAGTTGTCTCACTGTATATACCACTGACCAATGAATTTTAGATTCTTAGTCCAAGATGAAATCTGATTACCTGGATACAGCTATCCCCGTTCTCATTCCTAAAGGTTGGAGTCCACCAGCCTGTCCCAAATAAGAGTGTTTTATTGCATCATGTGACTCGATATGAAAACAGTTGCTTTATTTTAAACTTCATTAATCTCATATAGGATAAGGAAAAAAAGGGCAAATACTGAGTAACTAAAAGGAAAAACATACTAGAGAGGATCATCAATGGTTTGATGAATCTGAGCTTTTAATGTTTAACAAGAAAATGGTAGAAAGGTTAATGGAGAGGAATTATGCTGAATGATCTGCATATACATTTTTTGTTAATAAATATAGTCACTCACTTGCACATTACTTTTTCTTTAAGTCATACCTAGGATGTTGTGGTCTATGAACCTCAGGACAGCTAAATTTTGACTTCATTTGGTATTATTTTCCTAGATTGATTCTCTTACTGGGCTTGGAGTGGTTAAAGTAGAATGTGGATCGCAATTTTCTGTGGCTCTTACCAAATCTGGAGCAGTGTATACCTGGTAAGCATTTTGTATTAGTTGTGTTTACAATAGTACATGTAATTCTGTCTGTGATAGATACTAGTGTTTTTCTGTCTTCACTGTTTCAGTCTCCCCCCATGTCAAAAATGTTTTAGGAGTTCCTCTGTCTTGGTTAATAATAAAATCTACTGTTCTGTGGAGTTTTTTATATTGCTTTTTGAGGGAAAAGACCAAGTATTTAGTCTTGGAGAACTAAATCCAGAGATGTCATTCCACGCACTGACTACTGCAAGATGCAAAAGTAAAAGTTTAACTCTGAAGTGTCATGTGGTATGGAAGAAAGCAGCATAAATGTGTCATATATTTAAAAAGAAAAATAAAGCAAAACAAAAAGACACCTCAACCTGCCAAATTGTGATGGCAGTAGTCCTAGGCTTTTGACCTTAGTTCATTGTTTGAATCTTTCTGTACAGTTCTAATTTTTGTAGTTTAAACTATCAGATTTGAGTGCTTAAAATGCAAAAAAATAAAAAACTTCCCCCAAATTTCCCTCCACCTTACTTCCGATAACATTAGAGATGTCTTTAAACTGTATATCGTTTCAGTTCCAGTTTCCAAGGTCAGTAAACATACTCTTTTTGCAGTTGAATATCTCTAATCCTTGATCATTTTAAGAGGACAAAAAAAAAAATGCTTGCGAAGGTGATAAAAAGACCTGCACTGCATGAGTACTACCAATGTATGACAGTCAGAGTTGCATGATTGTGTTACCTGGCTATATATGTTATATATATTTCACATTAACAGCTTAAGTTTTTTATGGTGTCAGCAAAATCACACCTATGTTATGTAAGCTAAGGATGATTAATACTGAGGTTTTGGAGGCAGAGCCATACTTTTTCCACTAAATATCAAATATTTTTGTGATCGGACTGTTCGTTATTACAGCTACCAGTAAAGTACCACATACTCCTTGTCCTCCCATTCTTCTAAGAGTCAGAACTGTTTTGAAACGTTGTATCTCCTTTGTGCAGGGGCAAAGGAGATTATCATCGGTTAGGCCACGGATCTGATGACCATGTGAGAAGACCACGACAAGTGCAGGGACTGCAAGGAAAGAAAGTCATTGCAATTGCTACTGGGTCTTTACACTGTGTTTGCTGCACTGAGGATGGTATAAAGAACAAATTCATTACTACTTAATATTGAATTTGGGAAAAAAAAAAAAAAAACCTTTTTCAGTCAGCTCTGGTAGGAGGTATTTGCAAAAAACGCTGGTCCCCTGTGTGTGTGGGCATGCTTTGTGTTTACAGTTGTTGCTTATTTCTTGATTGAAAATGAGTGCATAGACCCAGCTAAAGATTTTAAGTTACTTGACTAAAAAAATAGAGAACTAAGCTTTATAAGCTCTAATGGTCTAAAGAAAATGCAGAGCAGTAGTTACAAATTGGCCAAGCACTTGAATGAAAGCACTTAGGATGTTTGGTTGTTTTGAAGAGGGTCTCCTGAACCCGCTGAGGTGTTTAACTTGGTAAATGAAGCGTGATGCAAACTATGGTTTCTTACAGAGCAGCTTGATGTACTGAATAGTCCTTGTCAGAAACTCATGCTCCTATTTAATTAACCAGTCTACACAATAAAGGCTTTATAGATGCTCGTGAAATGGGATGTAGCTGCACAAAATGAATGCTTAGAAACAAGGTTGCTATCATAAAAAGTAGTTTCCAATTATCTTGCAACAGTAAGCACCCATTTTAATGTCCTCTATAGTAATACAACATATTACTTTTTTTTTTAAACTTCTGATACAGAGGTTTAAATCTTCTCGTGTTCTTTTTTAAAACATCAGCTATTTGGGCTATGGAACTAATAAATACAGACTCTTTCTGGTATATTTCTCGTATTTATTCTTATACTCTCATCATTTCTTCCTTTTCTTGTACAAAACTTTAAATGATTGTGCAAGCTATGAGGAAATAATTGTACCTCATAATATCTGGTGTATGGACATTCAGATTGTCATCCGAACTCTGACATTCAAGTTTTACTACGTAGTGGATTTCAGAGTTACAGGTAGACCTAGAAATCTTGATTATAAAACAAGAGCTCTTTGCTTTAAGTGATTTGTAAACATTTATAAAAAACCACAGGCTCTATCTTAGCTTTGGAAGAAGTAATTATTTTTATTGTTTCAGGGGAAGTGTATACATGGGGGGATAATGATGAAGGACAGCTTGGAGATGGAACAACTAATGCTATCCAGAGACCACGCTTGGTTGCAGCACTTCAGGGTAAAAAGATCAACAGAGTAGCCTGTGGCTCAGCTCACACTTTAGCTTGGTCAACCAGCAAACCTGCTAATGCTGGCAAGCTCCCTACACAGGTAATATTTTGGCTTATTACATACAGATTTTAAACGAATTTAGTATGTTATCAATCTTTCAGTAAGTGCACTTTTCTTCATATGAATGAACGTTCTTCATTCATAACCAAACCCAATTCTAAACTGTAAACTTAGTTTGCAGATCAAAAGGAATGTGAGTGCCGTCTTGCAACCATGAAAGTCTCAGCCTTCTAAGTGGGTTCTTTATTGCTTGTTTTTGTTTTAAGAGATGACTTTTTGAATATTCAGTTTCTCACTTTTTAAATATTTTGGTGTCGATCATGGGGCATAATGCTTGGGTAGGTGATGACAGGATGTAAAAATCTGTATGACAATCACCTACAGGAAATACCCATCATTTCATTGAGAAACAGACTTCTGCTGTTGCATCACATTTCTGAGCTCTTCTGTCCTTGCATTCCAATGTTTGATCTTGAAGGACGACTTGATGAAACTGGCCAAGGACCCTCAGTTGGATTTGACACCTTACGGGGAATATTGATATCCCAGGGGAAGGTATTTATCAAAATATGCTTTACTAGCATTTTGTGTTATAGTGGGAAGGAAGTTGCTTAAGGAATAAACTGCAGAATTTGTTACTCTTATAGAATCTCAGTCTTTTTCTTGTGTTGGACTAGATACATATTTATTTATGAAATACGTTCAGCTTTCTTATTTGATTGCAGTTTTTTTTCATTGCCTTTGATTGCCTTTGTTCTTTTGTGTTGTCCATTTTCAGGAGGCAGCTTTCAGAAAAGTTGTGCAAGCAACTATGGTGAGAGATCGTCAGCATGGGCCAGTTGTGGAGCTCAACAGAATACAGGTAGCTTAAGCTAAAGTTTTGAGTGTAGTCTGTATGTTTAGCCCCCAGTGCCCTACATTTCAACTCTCTGGGCATCTGAGTGCTGAAGAGCTGTGTTTATATCGGAGAACCAGAAAATATAAGGCAGCAAGGGCTGTTCATTTTCTTTTCAGTACATTTTTGTCTACAACTTTTTGAGGGCAAAGGGACACTTTCTGAAAAGTTAAATATACTATTTAGCATAGCCGTGCTATTTAACATGAGCCAAATATGTCTGGCTTGACAAAGGACTGCTTTTTGAAAGCACACTATTACATTATTTGAGGGAGTGGTGGTTCTGATGTCTTTCCTACCTTCCAAAATGATCACATGGATTTTTTAGCTGTTGCTTTCGTAACAGAGAACATTAAAAAAAAAATGCCCTTGAAGGTAATTAGAATCAGGATGATAAACTCTTGTCCTGTGCTGATCATTACATGTGGTCATATGGATCATGGAATTGTTTTTATATGAAAGGGCTTTTTTTCCTCTAATCATTGATGTTTGAAAATGTAATGTCACGCCTTAGGCTAGATAAGTCTTTTTCCATAAGTATTTCTGAAACATTGAATAGTAAAACATTGTTTTCATTTAAGCAGACTGAAGCTTGCGTTTCCTCATGCATTTCTTTCCTTTAGTGTTCTATTTATTTATTTATTCATTTATTTATTTATTATTTTACCATATAGTAAAAAGTAAGAAAAGCTACTCTTTGTAAGTTTAGAATACAAAAACTGGAAATTGTGGCTAATTAGTTAAAGTTGACTTAACTGAAATACATTCTGTTTGGACTGGACCCTCTCTTACATTCCTTTGCCTTTTTTTATGGGTACTTAAAAATTGTCATGTTATGTGATTGAAGTGACTTGTTTTACTTTATTACCTAGGAAGTGGAAACTGAAGAGGTGTCAGATACTTTCCATTTTTTACTTGTGAATTCAGAAGATCCAATAAGCAATGCAAATATTTAACTTTGAGTAGAAAGTGAAGTAATAAGTTTCACTTATTTCCTAACACTTTGTTTCACCTTTGAGTTAATTAGTAAAGGTGGGCTTCTGTATTCCAGTTCCTTACCTTATTCTCTTTAAATCCAGAAAAAGAAGTGGCAGATGTAGGGCTTCTCTTTTTCATAGTTTTTGTGGAAGTGAAATATTGCTGCAACTCAGGTATGTTGTTAGTTTCTTCTAGTATAAAAAAAAGAGATGGTGTTCAGCATCTAACCTTAACACAGTGCCAGGTGCGGACCACGATTTCATGTTTGAGTTAGCTTGAGTTGGCTTTTGCAGAAATCTTTTGTTATTTAAGTAAACTTTAAAAGCTGCGTTATATAGTCTTTGTAGCCTGATTTTGTTTAACTTCAGGCAGTCTTTAGATTCAGAAAATTTGTGTCTTTACGTATTACATTCTGCAGTCAGTTCATTTTTTCTTCTTTAGTATAAAATCAGTAGTTTAATTTTTCATTTAATTTTTTTTTCAGATTTTGACTTGTTCTTGAAACTATTTCCTGAAGTTACGTTGTTATTCAGTGATCTGTTTGAATGTAAATAGCTGAAACATGAAGGCATAGATGTGGCCCCATCCATGCTTTTGTAATTATTGCACTGATATTTCTTTGCTTCTTTTGTAGAGCTGTTTCCTGATTTATCCTTGAATTGCATTTGGTTTCTTCATAGATAGAGTTTTTTTTGTTAACAACACATTTTTCTCTTCCTTGATTACAACTGATAAGCTCTTATCTCTCAGAAATCACAATATACTAGTTTTGAAGTACATGACTTTACAATACAGCACTACATTTCTTCCTTTTATTGCACTTAGGTGGGAAGAAATGGATAAGCTTATCATCCAGACATTTATGTATCTTTGTGTATCCAGTCCTTCCTCCCCCCTCTCCCCATTTTGCATTTGGGTGTTTCCCTCGTGTCATTAACAGACTTGGACATTTTGCATCATTCAGTGAATATTCCAGGTACTGAATGAGGTTAGTCTTCAGAGCAGTTGTTGGGACTTTTTTGCTGAGGACTACCCTCCTTCAGTGTAATTGTTGTTCTTTCCCTCTGGGCCAGTTAATATCACTTCATGAGAAGATACCGTTCTTTTAGAGCACTACTACTGCTACCTTCTCGTTTTTCTGTTTGTGCATTTCTTCTCTGTTTCCTGGGAGTGAATCTTACTCTCTCTCTCTCTCTTTTTTTTTTTTTCTTTCCAGTCTTCTGAGATGATTGAGTAGCTTAATAGTAGCGTGAATGGTGTTGTTTGTCTTTTATCTTTGATACTCTATTGAGATAAATATGAAATGGCACATTTAAGCTGATGTTTCAGGTTTCATACAAGCACAGATACTGTGGAAACAGCTTTTCATGCTGCTGAAAACTGAAATTTAATAAAAACCCTCCCATTACATATCCACAGGAAAGCAAGACTTCTTTTGCTTTTAGAAAAGGGATCTCACGGGATGGCCAGCAGTTCTGTGGGTGCTCTGTTGTGAGGCTGAGATCTAAGTCTAAGGTTCTGTTTTTCAGCTTTGTAGAAATCATGGTCTTTAGAACATTTAGATGCAAAGATAACCAGATTACAGATTGATTTGAGTTTCGTTCCTCTTCTGCTGGAATGGTTCTGCTCACAGCAAGTGATTTCTGTATTTACAGAGGCAGCTTCTTGAGCTTGTCTCCCACAAGGAGTGCAGCTCTTGAGCTGCTGCGGTTCTCTCTGATCAAGAAAAAGTTTGCTTTCCACAATATGGTATCATCTGATAGCAAATTGCTGTATAAAAATCCTTCTCTGTCTCTAATCATCATATTAGCCTTGTTTTATGCTAAAAAAAAATGTATTTTAGCAGCAATAAAGCTGGACGTGTATTTTAAATTTTAAGATATTGCATAGCCTAAGTGTGTTTAGGGAAACATGTGTTAAATGAGCTATATCCGTCCCTGTTTAACCTATTCACTAAATAGATCTAAAAGGTACTTATATCTCTCAAGGAGATGGCTCAGAGACATGAGCAAGGCAGACATCTGCAATACAAAGCCAGAACACCTGTGTTGGAACTGTGGCATGCGTGAATTTGGTTTGTGTTTTGTCCTTTTTTTTTTTAAATGAACAGTTTTGCTGTATGCCTTTCTCACCATGGCAACATATGAAAGTGCTGGCAGAAATGCCAATAATCCGGGACAACATTCTTACATGGCTTTGTTAGAAGCAAAATCCTAACCATTCCTACAGTTAAATGATCAGATTGAATGAAAATACTGTGTTGCTAGTGAATAAATACAAACTGAATGTATGGTAGTAGTAAATGTGCACGCCTTCCTGGTCAGTTCAGGCAGGGTTGCTTGCCATTTTAATCTTTGAACAACACTTGGTTTTGTTGCGTATTGGTTTGGCAGTTTTGTCTTTTGATGATTTATTTGCATGTGAGATTTGAAGCTTGTCCCACACAACTTCTTTTCATGCTTTTCTTTTTATAAGGAAAAAAAAAACAATTTCAATGATTTCTCTATTTAAAGTGAATTAGGCATCCAAATTTTTCCCTTTTTTTTTTTTTTTTTTTCAAATTGCTAGAAATTCATTGGATTAAAGCTATCTTTTATTGATACAGAATCTCCTGAGCATGGGAAGGACTTGTATGTCAGCCTTCCAAGAAAATCCAAACATAGTCTGGTGGATATCGTCCTTTTAAGGCTGTAGGATCAGAACAAGTTGATTTTGAGGCATACGTTGGAGTGGGACCTAAGTGGGATGGTCCTGGGATATTTCAGTGTGAATGTATGGGCAACCTGCATGTGAGTGTCTTTACAGTCAGGGCAGGCTGAGGCTGTGACTTGCAGATGATTAAGGCAAATGAAAAGGCTTCCCTGGCCCTCGGTTTACTTTTACGTTTCTTTCCTCTCTGTAATGTTCAAGTGCTCTTTATGTGCTTGCTCGCTTCATGTTTATCTCCTGCAGCAAAATATATATATATTTTTTCTTTTTAATTGCATGACATTTCTTCCGGTTCTTCTTACGTTTTTTTTTTCTCTGTGAGTGCTTAAGAAGCATTATACATATGTGTGCATTTTAGTAATACTTAGTCACTTTTAGAGAGTTTTATTAAATATCATAGATGTCTATTTAAATATCTTGAAATAATATAGGAAAAATTCTTGTTCAGACTTCTGGCCAGCAATGCAGCTTGTGCTCTGTGTAACGTATGAAAGCCATATCCAGATTTGACAACTGAATGTATGAGGAGAGACAGGATGCATGAACGAGGTGGATTACAATCTAGAACAACCAAACTGATCAAAATCTTTGCTGCAGCTCAATAAAAAGTGGAAGAAGGCATCCTTTTATCAACAGAATTTTATCATTCATGCCCCTCTAACTTTCCATTTACTTTAAGGATGAACAGAACAGATAAAAAGTTGAGTAGGGATAGAAACAATGAACTGTAAAATTAAGGACGAAAAACATATTGGTAGAGGGGAAACATAAATTTCGTGCCTACGTAAGAAGGCCAGCAGGGCTGTAAACAGAACTAGTAAGGAATATTGTGTCCAGCTGGAATTAACTTACTTTTTTTTGCATAAATTACGGCTCTACCAAAATTACTGAAGAGACTAGTCAACTCAATTTCATTTAAAAAAAAAAAATCCTCATCATTGTGAGTTGCATTTGAAATGGGATTGTCTCGAGTAGCTACAACAATCTCAGGTCATTGAAATCATCTCGAACAACCATTCGATGTCAGGACAGTTCAGGATGTGTGGCCCAGCATCTAGATCCTGTGCTTTCTCTGATCGTGCCAGTCCAGGCATTAGTTGTAATTTTTCTTCTATTATGTAGGTCCTGGAATTTGCACTGTTCATAGGTGATGATAATCTTAGTAATCACTGATAGTTGGCTAACGAGCTATGTCCCAGAGGTGGTAACAGTTGCAGAAGCTGGAGAGCAGCCCATCCTGTCTTTTTCTCCTTAATGTGTAGGTATATCTTGCTTTCAGGTCAGAAGCAATCGGGCTCCTTACAGCCTGAGACTGCAAGTGCGCAGGGGGTCAAGATACGTAGTAGGACATGCCATATCTATATCCAGGGATGGATATCAGGTGGTAGTGGAAAATATTGCAGTGCAATAATGTTAGGTTGCCATAATTCAATATTAGGTTCTTCTACGGTATATGCTACTTAGATGCAAGGCAGTGTGTGGAACTCTGGAAGCACTTCATTAGCTGCACTAATATTTTGATGAACACTAATATTATGATCTGATTTGCAAATGAATGACAACTGAAATATGTCCTTATCATGACTTGCATGACACATCCATTTGATAGGTAAAACGCTCCAGGAGTAAAGGAGGACTGGCTGGGCCTGATGGTACAAAGTCAGTTTTTGGGCAGATGTGTGCGAAAATGAGTTCCTTCAGCCCTGACAGCCTTCTGCTACCTCATCGGGTTTGGAAAGTCAAGTTCGTTGGTAAGAATTCTTACTTCCCACCTATTTAGCATTTAACTTCACTTTTTTTTTCTTTTTTTCTTTCTTTTTTTTTCTTTTTTTTCCCCTTAAAATGGTAAGTAATAAAAAGACCTTTTAAAATGATTTTAAAAAAATCTCAACGTCAGTTGAAGTGTGTCTGCAGTTGTCCTTAAATTCCAAAGGCATCCACTTCGCTAGTAGTGAATACTCTCCAAACCTAAACTTGCTTATTCAGGTATCAAATTTAATAGATAATCCTGTCTAACTTTGCTTGAGTTGTTTTTACTATTTGTATGTCACCTTGAGCTTTCTGATGAAAAATAACAGCCACTGCATCTACTCTGTGTGTACATATGTGGTATGTATTTAGAACTATATCTAAATCCAGGTTTATCAGTTTAAGATGTCACTTAGGAATCACATGTTGCCTGGGCTCTCTTTTCCTCATAAAGTGTTATTTATGCTCTGGCAAAATATTTTTGAAACTGTTCTATTTCAATAATTTTATAGCTAATATGATTTTTGCAAGGAACAGGAAATCCCCTAGTCTGCAAGGAAAACATAAAGATATTTTCATGTGAAGGGATGTGACAGTTTAGCTTCAAGCACATTTCTGTTTAACCACTCATCCTTATAGAAGGAAATGCAGTTTATTTCAAAACTTCATTTAGAAAAGTGTTTTTGAAATGGTGTTCAAATTGTAATCATTTTTTTTTCCTCTTTTCCAAGGTGAATCCGTGGATGATTGTGGTGGAGGTTACAGCGAATCAATTGCAGAAATGTGTGAGGAGCTGCAGAATGGGCTGACCCCTCTGTTAATTGTGACACCAAATGGAAGAGATGAATCTGGAGCTAACAGAGATTGCTTCCTATTAAATCCTGCTGCCAAGTCTGTCTTGCACATGAACATGTTTCGTTTTCTGGGTAACTTCTTAGCAGCAGTGTGATGTTCTACTTGTGTTACATGAGCAGGAGATTGTGAATCTTTAGAAAAATACATGTGTTTAAATTTGCAGGTGTACTGTTGGGCATTGCTATCCGGACCGGGAGCCCTCTGAGTCTCAACCTGGCTGAACCAGTATGGAAACAGCTTGCAGGAATGAACCTGACAATTGCTGATCTCAGTGAAGTAAGCATGATGTTTCTGCATAGGGATATAACTTAGAGAGGACAAGCAGACACTAGAATGATATTTTTCTTGGGTGATTGGCTTCTCTGCTGTCTACATGGTTATAGAATTTTGACTGTCTTTTTGCATTTTGAGCTAGCATGAAAGGATTGCTTGTACTCACTGTTAAATTTAAAGTCTTTTAATAGTAGTTAAACAAACTGAATTGAAGAGCACTTAAATCTGCTCATGAGTTTGACTAGGTTAATATGTGTGGCCCAACTCCTTGCCAGTAAGCCTTTCTGTAGCTGTTCCTGTCTGTCTTGCTAAGATGCAGAAACTGACTGGACACAGAAACCTACACTGTTTTAAAGCGAAGGAAAATGAATTCAGTCCAAACTACTACAGGAAATGGCTTTTGCCTGTATAATAATAAAATCATAAGCTTTCAGTTTCTGTTTATTGAACTTGGCTAAGGGAGATTAGCAGGTCTTTGTCACAGAGATTTGCTTTTCAACTACTGTCATCTAGAAATGTACTTACTGTAACGGCATTGAGTCATTTACTTGTCAAGAAAGTCATTCCTTTTGAACCAAAACTAGCTTTTGGAATACATAGGGGTGATTATGTTTTTAAGCTTTAAATCCATTTTCTTATGTAATAGTTTCTTGGCAGATGTTACCCTAAAAAACTGGAAAATAGAACACGTCTCCTCCTACTCTCCAGAATAATGTGATTTTGTGCGAAATACTGAGTCATTCTATTGCTTTGCAATTCAGTTAGGTGGGTTGTGGTCAGGCATTTGACGCTTTGGCTTTAGCAGATGGCACACGATGCAGTGCTCTAGGAATGAAATAGACATGTTGTAATAAAGCAAATAATCTGATCTTAACTCAGAGTTGGATTTTTTTTCAATAGGTTGATAAAGATTTTATTCCTGGGCTTATGTACATTCGAGACAACGAAGCTACTTCAGAAGAATTTGAAGCTATGAGCCTGCCATTCACTGTGCCTAATGCAAGTGGTCAAGACATTCAGCTGAGCTCCAAGTACACTCATATCACACTGGATAATAGAGCTGAATATGTGAGGCTGGCAATAAACTACAGGTTTGTTTAATAAGTCAAATTATTCAAATGAATAATCATTACCTTTTTTTAAGAAAATGAAAACATAAACAATGTTTCTTTAACATCCAGTGTGCATGTATTTAAATATTTTATGTGATTATGGTTGGATTTTCTGATCTCTTTATATCTGCTGAAGGATAAAATGTTAACCATACTTTTTAGGAAATATTTTTTTAAACTTGGGAAATAAATTAGTAGGCATGACCCTAAATTTTAATAGGGAGCATGGAGGGGTTGCATCGATACAGTGATAAGTATTAGGTCAAGTAATTGCTAGAAATGGTGCTCGCAGAAACTTGAACGTATTGGGAATGTTTCTCTGCAGACTTCATGAATTTGACGACCAAGTGGCCGCGGTTCGTGAGGGCATGGCCCGCGTCGTCCCCGTTCCTCTGCTTTCGCTCTTCACCGGATACGAACTGGAAACCATGGTATCAGCTTCTGCTTTGCTACCTCTGGCGGGCTGAGAGCGTTGCTTCACTCTTACTGATCTAAAGTCCACATTTTAGTACTGTTTACAGTGCTCACTTTTTAATTGCAAATGTTTTGGCCAAATGAAGACTAGAAAATGTCTTACTTCCCTGTTGGAATTAAACAGGTTACTTTGTTATACATAGGTTACTTTGGTATAATTGAGCAGGGACTTAATAATTTTTGTAAGTAGAACTATTACCTTTTGATCTGGCAGCATACTGGTGTAAGGTCGTAAGCAGTATTCATAGCTCTGCATTGTTAAAGGTGGATTGGATATGCACTTCTCATGAAATATGTGCTTCAGGGATAGATAAGGAGGTTATTTTTTGCCCCGCGATGGGAAGATGTTCGATGGAACAAATCACCTGTAATTGATCGGTTCTTCCTAGTTATTTTAAAAATTATTTTAAAATTATTTTTCAGGTCTGTGGAAGCCCAGATATTCCACTTCACCTTCTGAAATCCGTAGCAACATATAAAGGCATCGAACCAACAGCTTCCTTGATACAGTGGTTCTGGGAGGTGATGGAATCCTTCTCCAACACGGAACGCTCGCTCTTCCTGCGTTTTGTGTGGGGCAGGACAAGGTTGCCCAGGACTATTGCGGACTTCAGAGGGAGAGACTTTGTTATTCAGGTAAACAGAGGGGATGTGGGAGCTATATTCAAATAACTAGCAGTCAAGGGGTGGTAGCATGTCGTATAAGAGAACAGGCTGATTTCACTGAAATTTCAATGTCAGATTTCACTGTATATTTGACAGTGCAACAGAGACCAATAATGTGCATGAATATTTCTCTTTTGTTTTGGTTCTGTGTATTTGTGTTTCACAAGTGGATATTCTCTTTATTAAGATTCCCAACTGTTTACTTTGGTAGCTGTCATCAGTTGTTTTGGCTGGCATTTATTTAGCATTTCATTTAGTTCTACAGTCATTTCAGCTAACTTCATAAACAAAATTTTAATTTGAAGTCATTATTCGGTGTTGTTGATGTATTACTTTTTTAAAAATCCTTCTCAGCCATATATTTATAATCAAAGAAGTTCATGTTTTGCTTTTCTATTTAGTGTAAGGCAAATGGATTTTTTTAATTTTCTTTTAAGAAGTGGTAGCATCAGAATAACAAATGTAACATTCTGTTCAAAAAACATCAAACATATCAGCTCAATATTTTAACAAATGTAACATTCTGTTCAAAAAAAACATATCATCTCAATATTCATTTGGACAGTGCATGAGAAATATTGTGCTTCTTGGTTTTGGCAGGTGTTGGATAAATACAATCCTCCAGACCACTTCCTTCCCGAGTCGTACACTTGCTTCTTTCTGCTGAAGCTGCCCAGATATTCCTGTAAGCAAGTGCTAGAGGAAAAACTGAAGTATGCCATTCACTTCTGCAAGTCCATTGACACGGATGATTATGCCCGGATAGCACTGACGGGAGAGCCGGCTGCGGATGACAGCAGCGATGACTCTGATAACGAAGATGCCGATTCTTTTGCTTCAGATTCTACCCAGGACTACTTAACAGGGCATTAAGAGCATAAGATGAAAGAGAGTTGTCACAAGCACTGAGGCAAAATGCCAAAATGACAATGAAGCCAAGGACAGTTTATAGTTCAGAATATAGAATATGTACAGCCAGAGTTATGCTAATCTGTTGACATGGGGAAAGTGTGTTTGCTACTCACAGTAGGAACTAAAGGGTACAGCTTAAATCATCAGCTTAGAATAAATGGCACGGTATGTGGGCATTTAACATTTATTTTAAGAGCTGAAAGTGGCTCCCCCGTAATGCTGCACTATATTTAGAACCTTTGTGTTTACTGAAGTGTTGTAAATGTTTATATAAATATGGTAGTGCAGCATCCAAAAGGCAGCAAAACCTTTAAATTGTGGGTGCAATAGTTTTTTTGTTAGGTTTTTTTTTTCATATAAAGTGTTGTGTTCTGTGCATCTTCTTGATTGTATATTGGAAATACTGTGCAACAACTAAATAGTATTATAAATATTTCAATTAACTTTACTAGAAGTTTGTTAAAGATTTTTGAACATTGAATTAACATTATTCCTTGAAATTCTTCTATAGATGATTAAAAAAAAAATGGCCATTAGGTTTACTTCCACCCTCGATTTGTATATTTTAGCTTATGCATTATGTATCTCAAATTTGATACCTTTCTGCAAACAGCATCATAATTCTTATCATGGAAAGTGTACTGTATATAATTTGTGCCATGTAAATGCAAAAGTTATAATTTCCCTCCAAATAAAAGTTCTGTCACAGAAAATATTACTGTGGTGTTTTTTATGGTCATGCGGCTGAATATTGCTACAATTAATTTTTTTTCTGAAGTTTGCCGCTATTGGCAAGCATTTGTACTTTATTGGCAAGCATTTGTACTTTCTTTGCGGTTGATCCCAAAATTACTTTTGCCAACAACAGTGAATTTATTCTTTGTACTTTTTCAATAACAGTGATTTTTTTCTTGTAGACCTGTGCAAACTTTAAGGAACTGTAAGGGACAAATGTGTTCAACTAGCTGAAAATGGATATGAAAGTCCTTACAAATAGTCAGGGCCAAAAAAGCATCACTGAAGGTATTTGATTAGGCAAAGAGGAGAGTGACAAGTCCACAGGTGAAATGATTTGGCAAGCACCAAGCAGTTACAAAAGGAGCAGGTATCCTTCCACGCTCAGCTCATTTGTTCAAAGGTGAAAAGTCCATTTTAGCTAGTAATGAAAAAAGCCTTGGCCAAAGAGCTCTTGGTGTTCCTTAGGACACAAGCATTCTCCCTGGAGAAAAAGTACGAAGGAAAGCATAGAGAAGGGCAAACTGAAAATGGAGATCAAAAAGAGGTCAGAAGGAGTGGGAGAGTGATGCAGAAGTGGTGGGACAGAAGCACCACCATGAACACCACATTAAACACCGCTGCGCAGGCTGCCTGCCAGGATCGGCCCCTGAGCAAGCGCTGCAAGGATTCTCCTCGAGGTTGAGAGAGCCCTTGCTGGCGACAGACCCTTGATAAGTGTCTAACAGCTAAAACTTGGTCAGCTTTGCTAAGTTCTCTCTCTGGATTAATTGCGCACGTAAGCCGGTGCACATAAACTGCTGGCAAAGATTGGATCCAGCGGGGGCGGGGGTCTGTTCTGAACACCGTGACTCAACAGGAGGATCTCCTGGGCAGTTTTGTCTGACCTCAATGCAGTAACAGTGTACTTCGCCTCCGAATCCTGTTAAACCACTCTCCCATTCTGCTTATTACTACTACTACAAGTGACGTGAATCTCATTCTGCAAGTTGGGATCACATCCTCATTCTGGTTTATAAAGCAGCTCTGCAAAGGGTTGTGCTGACACACTGTGAGGTGGACGAGGGAAGAGCAAGCGGGAGCGGAAAGAAGGCTGTGTAATCTCATTTTGCCAGTTCAGACCTGCTCAGATAATTGAGGTGAGCAGTGTTATTGAGCTTAGTGTAAGGTTAGCTGTCATCTGTCTCCTGAAGGCAGTATAAAGCTGACCTTAAATTTTGTACTGTGAGCCTTGATAACTAAAGTGGGAAAGCCATCCTGTGACCAGGGCCAAAAGATTATACTTGTCTTTCTGGCTTATTATTCAAAGACCCAAATTAAACCTTTTTGAATGACAGAAGTCTTTTTAATCTTTTTTTTTTTTTCCTTTTATTTGTACTGTCAAAAGACTGGCATGTTTACACATTGTATGTTTTGGAAGAAGAAAGCCCATGAGAGTAAGAAATGTACTTGCTACAAACATCTTCCTTAAAAAGGGTAGTGTGGCTCTAGGTGAAATCAGTCCTGACCGCAGTTCCTGGACTCTCTTCTCATCTTCGTTCAATGTTTAGAACTGTTGCATGCTGCACGCATGTTGCTAGATACAACATTTTCGTGTTTGCTTCCGAGACTGTTGTGCTGGGTCCCAGGCAGTTTGCAATGAGATTAACATGAGGATGATTAGGGCAGAAGCCTGTGGGAGATTTTTGAGCTTCCTCTGTGGTTAAGGCACAGGACTAGGAGTCAGGAGATCAAAGTTACTACTTGGTACAGAAATGGTATTTTCTCACATAGGCTCCATTGATAAAAATGATCTTGCAAGAGTACTTCACATATTTCTTTGATGCTTTGCTCTTGCCTGCTTTCCAGCTACTTGTAGGAAAGAAAACCATTGCAAACCCTGACCGTTCCTTATATTGACATGGGCGATCTTGGGACACTTTCCTGAGTTGCCAATGATTTGTTCAGATGTCATTGCAAATTGCTGTTCTGAATTCCTGAGGCTCTCATTTGTTGCCTGAAGATGATGGCAGCTCATGCTACTAATGTAACTGTGCTACTGCTGGGTGCTGAGGAGTTGCAAGGTATCTGTTCCAGGTTAGGCATCACCAAACCTGAAAAGCCAAGTTGAGAAGATGAACAGAGACTGTTTTAAGAAAGGGTACACATCTCTGTGGGTGACCAATGTATGGACAGTAAAGAGGAAATACTTCGGAAGACAAAGAAGAAAAGAAGACTAAAGATGGTGCAGAGGTGCCCTTGTTTTTTTGGTGCCTCCTTGTTTAGGTTAGAGATAGAAGTAGTCATAAAGCTTATTGGAATCCTCCATGAAGATGCCACCACAGATTGCAGTTTACAGATTTGAGCAGTGGATATAGTGATGCAGATATGGCCTTTTAATATCCATACAGCATATTTTACAGTACTTTATAATAGTGGGAACAGTTTTTTTTTTTTTAAATGTCCCCTTGGTATTGCAAAAATCTTAAAACCATGTATTTGCCTTCTGAAGTGGGTATGCCACTTTCAAAGCTAATTGGTTTGTGATGGCAAAGCCACTTGCTGCCCTTTTCTATAGCTGTGTATCAAGCAGGCATTCTTCTGAAGATAACTTCTAAGGAGTTCTGGGATTTTTGCATAATGGAGGGTTTATTTGATGAGCTAAGAACTGTCAGGAAATGAAATGATGCTTTTCTGCTACTGAAATGGACTTTGCATTTTCAGCAATAAGCTGTTCTTGGGATCCTGGGTGAAGAGGTCCAGTCTTTAGAGATAATACTTTGCATGTCACTAAGAAATGAGGAATCACCTGTGGTTACTTGAGAATGTCCCCTGTGTTGGTGCAGAGTTGGCTCCCTTTTAGTTTGGCTTTTGGTCTTACTGGACTTACAATGGTGAATAGAGCTTTATTAAGTTGTTAGTCTTTATAATACTTAAGTCTTCTGTTATAGGATGCTGGAACCTTTGAAGATGGGAAAAGCCCAGATCACCTGTGAGTAGTTGCCTCTTGAAGAGACGCAATGGAAAGTATGAGGCTAGTACCAAAAACCATATAGCAGATAGAAAAAGAGAAGCAGCAGAAAGGAGCCACTAGGTCTTACTGGAACTTCAAATATGATGTGAAGCTAATGTGAAATATCTTTGCTATTCCCAGTGACAGAATGCACCTTTTCCCTGGAAAATGGAAGTTCAGAAATGGGAACTGTGAAGCAAGTTGAAACAGTGATTTGCAAAATACACCTCTCCTACTCATATCTGATGTATAGATGAAGGTTATAGTGAGATGTTCTCAAATGATAGTTTTCCAGAGATAGCTACACTTTAAAATTGGGTGAAAGAAGAAAATCTTTTGACTTTTTTGGCAAATGTTAAAACCTGCAGGGAAGAGGGATGTTTCAACTCAACCAGACTAGCATGCAATTCCATGAACACAGGCTTGTACATGTTAGGAAATGTGTAATAAGGAGCAGTTATGTATAAAGTATATATGTATAAACTGTACATATACACGTACAGAAAAAATGGGAAAGAGAATTCTGATGAGGAAAAAAAATTATGAACCACTACTAAACTTCCATTGAAAATCATAGCAGTTAAATACCTTCTTTTATGAAAATTAGTAAACTTCCCAGTTTGACTAAGCTTTCCCATTTGCTGTTCTGCCTGAGTTGCAGACAGAGTGACCGCATACACCCATTTAATGCTCAGGTTTGTCTCTGCAGGGGCACACCAGCATCACTAGCCTGGAATGACTATTTCCTTTGATCTATTCTAGATCAGTTCTGGGTGGGGAATTAGAAAGCTGACACGATCTGAATTAGATGCAGAAGCTGGAATAGGTGTAAAAAGAGAATTCAGAATTGCTCAGAATTTCTTCTTCTACTATCTATAAAAGATAAACAGATTTATCTTTATAATTGCCTCAGCTGAGTTGTGATTAACCCTAAAGATATGGGATGACTTTTAAAGAGGAAGCTGCCCTTGTGCAGTGAGTACTGTCTCATGCCTCTTGACGTATATGCTCATGCCTAAAAGGGTGTTTGCTCTCATAATTATGCCTTCTTAGAGAGAGACTTAATGGTCCAAATAGCCCTCCACGAACCACCCAGATGCCTCTCCTGTCCTTGTGCCCCGACGCGGGGTGTTATCTGGCGGACGGCTCGCTGACCTGTGGGCTGCGCGGTGTTTGGTGCGCAGGCCGCCGCGGCAGGTAGTCAATGGCGCCATTCAGGGCCCCGAGCCCAAAGGGCGCCGTTGTGATCCGCACCCCTCCCCGGCCAGATCCCATGACCTGCTGCATGGAGTGTTTCACAATGGATTGAGCAAAAGATAAGAGGGCTGGGATGTGTCCAAGCCATCTGCTCGCCAGCAGCACGCTGCAGGGCGGGCGCAGAGGTTCACGAGCGCTGTCGTCTTCCCTGCGGGCCCTCCTGCTGCTGGCAAGGCAAGGACTCCTGCGGTGAGCTGCCCAGTGTGATGAGAGCTATAGCCTGGTATCAAATACCTGGAAGCCTCTGGCAGCAGTGATGAACAAACCTACCCTGGGCTCTGTCATGCAGGAGTGAATGACAAGGCAAGCAATACTGCTGGGGCCTTGCTCTAAAAGATCCCTGGATTGGCTTTCAAAGATGCATTGCTTCTCTTTTCCTTGCTATAGCGCTGACCGGATTGCCTGTTCATTCCCTTATATTACACAAGGCCAAACCTTTCATTCAAGTTCACTTGTTAATTGGCTTTTTGTTCAGCCCTGACCTACTTCAGCATCGGCTTTCCAGATGTTCATTTCAGAGTGACAAATTGGCATCTAAGCTCTGACTTGCCTCTGGAAAGCCTGTCTTGCTATTCAGTAGCAAGGCAGAGGAAATCAGTCACTTGTCACACTCACTGTAGCTGCAAAGTTTTCAGGTATAAATCTAAGTCAGACTCCTGCCCCTCCTCCCTCTCCATATCTTTTACGCTCATACTTTCTCTTCTAGAGAGCTCAAAGCCACTCTTTTCCCCATTTATTCTCTAAGAGATGGAAATATTTTCCTCCAGAACACTGCTAAGGAGATGCTATTCACGGTATTCACCGTACCAAATTGAGTCACCTAAATCTAGATGTCTATGTTAGAGACATCCATATATGAACTCAGCATCTATTCTCTCCATTCTAGGAAATGGAGGCTTAATTAAGCAAATCAATTACAACCCTCAAAAGTTTTAGTTTCATCCTGAATTATATACCTAGCTGTGGTGAGGATTCTTTCTACACCCTGGTGACTGCATTGACCGCTTCTTCAGACACAGTGAGGACTGTAACTTCCAGGCAGATTCCTAAAATTTGCTAGCATGAATCCCACCTTACCTGGAGCTGGGGTGATTTGTCCCTTAGCGTTGTGTGAAGACAACTCTCTTATGTTATAGAGGAAATGTAGGAGGCAGGTTAGATTAGATGCATAACGCAGTTACTGTTTAAGAAGAAACCCAAACTGGGGAATCTGAAGATGTCTAAAGTATGCTGCAACTCACTTACAAACTTAAATGCGTGCGATGCCTCATTTAAACATCTCCAGCGTAGAACTCGGAGCTGAGCTGGTATCCTTGGGCTCCCAACTAACAGGGAGAAATGCACACTTTTTGGCCCTGGTTCCTCTCATCTGCACTTAGTTGGATGAGTTGCCCATTCATGTGCAATATAAATATCCTGCAAGGTTATGGGGCATTTTCACCAGCATCGGGTTTAGTGCTGCATAAGAAATGCTGGGGCCAGGTGGGGAAAGACGCATGGTCTGCCTGGTGCTTGGACACCTCACTGAGGCTCAGCTCTATGGGCTGCATGAGATTTGCTGCTCCTCATCTTGAGCAGAGTTCCTTGGGTGCCAGAACTAGAGCTTTGCTGGTTGCTCTTTGGCACTACGAGAGGCAAGGCTTTGGTTTGGCAATCATGAGGGTCACTTTGCAGTCCCTCGGTATCCAACCGTTCATGTTTGTACCCAAATGGGAGATTGTTGGCAAAAGGCTCAGCCCTGGCGATGGCCATGTGCTGATGAAAAATACAAGCAACGTGTGAATCAGCAGCTTGAATTTTGTCTTTGTTTCTATGAATGGGTGTATAGTTTATTCACAGAATCATAAAATCATTATGGCTGGAAAAAAACTGCAAGATCGAGTCCAGTTGTAAACCCATCACCACCCTGCCTAATAAACCATGTCCCTAAGCACCTCATTCTTGAACACCATGTTTCTTGAACACTGCCAGGGGCGGTGACTGCACCACTTCCCTGGGCAGCCTGTTCCAATGCTTCACCACTCTTTCTGGGTAGAAATTCTTCCTAGTTATTTACCTGAACCTCTTCTGGTGCAACTTAATGCCATTTCCTTTTGTCCTATCGGTAGCTATTTTGAGAAGAGACCAACTCTTGCTTCACTACAACCTCCTTTCAGGTAGTTGTAGAGAGCGATGAAGTCTCCCCTGAAGCTCCTCTTCTCCAGACTAAATAACCCCAGCTCCCTCAGCTGCTCCTCATAAGGTCTGTGTTCCAGCCCCTGCACTATCTTCCTTGCCCTTCTTTGCACGCACTGTAGCACCTCCATGTCTTTCCTGTAGTGTGAAGCCCCACACTCTTTTCCACATATAGGAATATAGAAAATTTCCTATGTAGTGTGAAGCCCCACACTCTTTTCCAAATACTGAAGAAAATATAGGATCATAAGCAACATGCTGCCAGATCCTGTTGGTGTGGGCCCAGGACTGCTTGTGCCCCTTGTGCCAGGCATGCTGCCCAGTGTCAAACCCTGGAGTTCGGACCCTGGCAGCCCCTGTGCCGCGCGCCCATGCGCTCCGCTTTGTCCTGCACTGGAAGGAGCTGCCGCAGCGGAGCTCCCCACCCCCCTGCTCCTCCTCCAGCCCTTCGGGTTCAGCGAGCAGCGCTCACCCTTCGGGAAAGTCTGTCAGGAATGCGAAAGCCCCTCTCTTTGAGGCTAAGCTACGTGATTTTCACACAACAGCCAGGCTGTTTGCAGGCCTGTTATTCCCCTTCACAGAAATATGTGTTCACTCCGCAGCTATAGTGAGGACTTGTTTAGAATACACAGGTTATGATCTTATTTATGCATTTATGTTAATTGACAAAATATAAACGTATGATAATTTTCTCAGAACAAAAATATAGAAGGTTTTGAGGCTGTGTTTTGGCTTTGAAAAGGCAGATAATGAAACTAAAACCAAAACTGGATTGCCTTCCAGCTCTATTAGTTTTAATCCATTGAAACTAAAAAGGTTCAAAATTAACTATGAGAAAAATTATTGCTTTGATATGGACACAAAGTCCAAAATCAAACTGGACAACAGCACAGCTTTCTTTTTGGAGTCTTTTCTAGATATGATTTAATACTTTATAAGTATTATTGGCTTATCTTTTTGCTCCCATTATAGATTCTTTGCAAGTCCAAATTATGATGTTTCATGTAGTACATTAACATCATGTTGAATGGATAATTTTCAGAGACTTGAGACAGAGGGACTAACAAATATACTAAACATTTCTCTCTGGTGCAATTCTATGGTGTGACTTGATTGTTTTTTCTTAAATTCATGAAGAAGAGAATTGGTGCATCCAACAGCACTGTGTTCCTGGCTTTCATGCTTCCTATGCCCGATATATTCCTTGAAAGAATGAAGCATCATAAACCCCTGTAAGACCACTTCAGTTATGTAGTCAGACCTTTGGCATAGCAAAGGCTGTGGCATTTCATGGGTCAATGATCTGCCATCAATTTAGAGCACTCCTGCCAAGTTCATCATCTGCGTGTGAGTGTAGTCTTCAGTCTCATTTCACTCCTGGCAGCCTGAGCCTTGTCTAGTCTGGCATTAGTATTGGGTTACATCTTGCTCTTTGCTTTCTAAAATTAATTTGTCCCTGGGATAAAGGCTTCTTGTCCCAGCCAGTCACTAGTTCTGTAACACAGATGTTTGAGCATCTTGCTAGAACTAGACACTTTAAACATACTCCCTTTACTGTTTCAGCCTTTTCTGACCTGTATGAACTTCGTGCTGCAACCTCTAGGTTAATACCTGCATCACTATAATCCTTAAAGCCATTCCCACATTTCGCATTTCTGTTGTGCCACAAGTTTGGTCAAGACCTGCCTGGACACTGCCCCTACAGCTTTGCAATCTGGGGGGTGCTGGGATGTGAGTTGCCTGCCTGGTGACGCAGGAGCCATGTTCCTTTCCGCACCGACCAGTTATTCATCCTACACCCACCTCAGCAAGATGTCCCTCCAGGGCCTAGGCTGTGTGGGCACTCTGGCTACGAGTCAGCTTTGTGGTGGCAGGCAGCAAGGAGAGCTCAAAAGGTATACTGTTTTTTTCTCAGCAGTTTTACTGGAGTTCCTGTTGGCCTCACTTTATGGCTCTAGTGGAAAAAAAAAAGTATACATTTTCCCCCCATTTTTCATCACACTGAAACATTATTTCTGTCAGGTTCTCAGAACATGATTGAGGATACTGAAATGCAGCTGATTTTCTTCCTTCTGAACCACAAGTCTTGCCAAGTCTGCCCAACTTCTCCAGTTTTCACAAATCTGCTGCCAATCTGCTTCTAAAACCACTTTCTGCTAGAAGATGCCCATGTCTCAAGTTGGCCCTTGTCTCTTTTCCCTAAGGAATCCTCAGCTTCTATTCTTGGTGCTGGGCTGCTTTCTTCTGCTCTTGCAGACTGGTGCAAATCACTTCAGTTACTCTTTCGCACGCTTCTTGTCTGGGTAGAGTTGACTCTTGCAAATTTTTCCCAGCTCCTTCCAGCAGGTTGACATATACAGCTGCAGAAGGACTGGAAGAGCGCAGTAAGTCCATGGCATTGGACTTACTCTACATGTGTGGTTTCTATGTGATTGTGCACAGCTTCTTGAGATTTCTTCTAGTTCTTCCACTTTTAAAACAATTATCCCAGTAACGGCAGTGCAGGTTACATGATGTGATGATATTTGGTGAACTCCGGGGGCAAGAAGAATGCTCAGCTTCCCTTTGATGTGTGCTCTCTTGAGATGCCACAGTTGTTATACTGATTGCTAGTGTTCTTGGTCACTCTTTGTCCTTTTTGCTGTCATCTGTGTTACACATCTTCTGTAGAGGTAGAAACTTCATCTTTTCCGTGTTTATACAGGCAGCAGTACTGCCTGCTGCTTGGGCCATGACTGGCCAACAACCAAGCAAGCAAAGCCCCCCAAAAACAAACAAACGAAAAAACCTACACAAACAAATGACAATGAAGTTGCAGATGTATAATTTGCTTTACTAAAAGGATTCTTTTAACACCAGAATTATTTTTGAAAAGAGAACTGCATTCCCTTGTCTCATCAAAATGGATGGGATGACAACTTTGTGTTCATACTCTGTTGAAATTTTATGGAAATGCAGTTTTCTGTGATTAAAAAAGACGACCTGTCTCATGTTAATAGGTCCCTTGCTACACTATTAGGAAGCAGTCGGTGAGTAGCCTTCCTGTAATACTGGGAACACGTATAAATAGATTTGCTTTCACAGAACATGATCAGACACTTCCTGATTATAAAGCTGTGAACAACTTGTTAGGACCTAAGATATTGTCACCTCTGTGTTTATAGACCATCAAATTAAATTGAGATCTATTTTATAAAAGAAGAGCATGTACTACATGTGCTCTATAACCTAAAAAATGCACCAAAAACTTTTTTAAAAAACAATTCTAACTGCAAAAACAACATAGAAAAAGTTATTTAGTAAGAATTGTACAATGGTCCAGCTTATTGCAGCTCCTCACTAGATTCATGCATCAAATGTCCTGCAGCAAGAGAGAAGAAAGAGGCGTTGCATGGCCATCATGGAGCACATCAAAGGAGAACATTGGAGAAAAGCATAGATGACTTCATGGAGAATCCTAGGGGGGAACTGGAAGCATTCACCTTTGCCTTGAGTCTTAGGTCAAAAAAATTACTTCTTCAAGTACAATTGCTTTTTTAGGAAAGTACAGCTAGTAAAAACTATGATTGCTACTTAATAACATATACTTCTCTAAGGCAAAATGTCAGTAGTCTTATTTGCTTTGTGCAGAATGACTTTCATATTACTTTCCCAGTATAACATAATGCTAGCTATCCTGTTAATGTAGCATCTGTTTTTTCAATTGCTGTATACTGTGTAGTGGCTGGTGATAGACAAGACTATAATATTGTTTTTTTATTGGTTTATGACTGCTATAAGCAAAAGCAGCTCAAAAGGAATGGTGCTTTGCTTAAATAATTGTGCACTCAGGATGCAGTATAACATGTAGGTCTTTGAAATTCCGATGCAAAGGATGAAAATATGTATTTTTCAGGATAATCTTTGTAATACTTTCTGATGGTGGAAGATAAGAATTTGATTCTTTTTTGTTTTGTTTCTTTCAAATATTACTGACTTTTCACAGTGAGAACAGTTAAATCTGGTCTTTTATAGCTCTCGTCTTCAGCAAGTTTAACAACGGATCTTGGTACTTTCCCCCTGCACATTTAGCACATTTTTTCCTGCTTAGCGCTCAAGCTCAGGACAGTCTGTTAAGTGCTCACTGAAGCTCACAGTGATGTGTTTACTCTGTCTTTCTTTGCCACTTGCTATAACCATCTTGGGCTTCAGAGCGGCTTGATTTAGGCTGGAAATAATGGTGCTGTGAGTAAGGCGAGTGCTAGTTCCTCACTGAAATCACATGATGGCAAATCTGGGAATTCCTGCTTCATTTATGAGCATGCACAGGATGAAATGTCACTCTCTCTTGAGCTAGAGATGCTTATTACAAAGGACTGATCTGAACTCCTTATCGAAAAACTCACTTTACTCAAATAAACTTTCTATTCAGAAAGCACCAGGCATCTTGTTGCTCTCAGCTGAACCAAGTCTTTATTTTCAACAGCTGTCCACTTTCTCTCATTTTGGAAGTTTTTCTTTTCAAACAAAAGAACCACTTCAAGAATTCTTCAAAAAAGCAGGTAAAATGCAATCTTTCTACAAACAATATATTCTAGAATACTTTAAAGGAATTCTGTTATTTTGAGAAAGGGGATTTTAGTAAATGCAATAAAAAAACTACATATTAAAAGTCACTTAAACTTTGCAAGTAATGCAGGGTTTGGGGATAACATTTATATGCACCTGAGCATTCAGCAGTTTAAAACATCATTGAGACACCTCAGATGTTGTTTATAATATTCAGTTGTTCTCTTAGTTAAATTTCCTTTTTACTGTTGTGTTATTTCAGACACTAATTATCCCCAACATATTAAATATTTTTTAAAAAGTTTTAACTTTCTTTAAATTGTAAATTCTTTGGGTATACAAACTTATTGTGATTTTATTTGTAATTTATATGTAGATGTAGAAGAGAGGTAATTCAGACTTTATTTCAGTTAAATATTCTATAAAACATACGCCTTTCTTTTTAAAGGTATATTTAGATTTATATATTGAAATAACACACTGATGATGTACAGTGAATATAAGCTCTAAATGATTTAATTAAAAATGAGTGGGGCATATGTATATATATAAATATTCCCATCACTTTTCTGAAACACTTATTTCAAGGGTTTAACTCAAGTTGACTGTATATGTAACACACTTCTGTAATTTCTCTCATTGTCCTGCTTGAATTCTCTGCCAGAAAGAGCAGCTTGTTAGACCAACAATGGGTTGGTCTGTTCTGCTCAGTGCTGTATTTGCTGCGGGAGGAAGAGGGTGAAACTGTCCTGTCTCCCAAGAGGTTGGGATTTTATAAATTACATTTGAGCATTTGGACTGTAGTGGTAGGTAAGCAATAGATCAGGGGATTAGCCTCATAAAGGATGCTATATAGTTTTTATAGGGGATATAATTTTTATAGGGGATGTTGGTATAAAATAAAATCTAGTAGGCAAAAAAAAACTAGTGGTGCAAATAAAGGATGTGCAAGAGCTGCAATCTTCGCGAAATTTGGTTCAGCTGATGGAGAAATCCTTTCATATTTCCACAGTGCATTCATTTACGGAAAACATAATTATCTGCTGCCTGAAGACTCACAAAAAAAATAGGTTGGTCTCCTACATGCTACTATCAAAATTCCTTGTAGCTTCCTAGGAGAAATGCCTGATTTTTTATCCCAAACTTAGCTTTCAATGCAGACTTCGATCTATTAACAGGAGGCTAATTTGGACCTCATCTCTCCTCTGTTCAATCGTCCATATGCTTTATTCTAAAAATGAGCTAGTCCCCATGAGTTAGTCTTAAACATCATTAGAACAAAGAGGGGAAATCACAGATTACAGAATTGCTTAAATTTAGAGCAGATCCTCGTGTGTTAATGAGAAGATTTGTCTGTGTTATGGGCTCTTCCTACCTAAATCTAAGAGCAGAATTTATTCTTCATTGATTGTCTTTGCAGAGGATTTTTGAGTAGTAATGTATGAAAAATTTAGATTTGTGGATATGCGAAACAAATGCTGAGTGACAGAAAAGGAAGAGAAGTCTATCAGATTGTTTTCCCTTCAAAAGAAGGGTTAAATAAAGCTTCCTAGGAAGAAGTTTGAGAAATGCAAACTTTTGTCCCCCTTTTCACTGATAGAGTGATAAAGTACAAAAAAAAATAAAATGGTTTGTCTAGGAAGAGCCTTGTTAGTCCAAGACAATGCAACAATTATTCCTGTAATGTTTCCCAAAAACAATAGCTGCACAAATACTAAGAAAAAAACCTTACGGTCTAATGATTTTTTTTTCTTCTACGACTGGGTGCTTTTGCCAAATCACATTCTCCCCCGAGGATTAACTTTGAACTGCCAATTAAAAGTTATGGCTAAATCCCCTTACAGCAGAAAGCCTTTAGATTCTGACTGCTAAGATCAAGCCATTGTCTCTCTCAGCATAGATTAAACTGCTTGAGTAAATTACTTTTGCACAAAGCCGATATATTTTTTAGAGGAAGGGTAAAAAACGTGGTCAGTTCGGGTTATTTCATTCACTTAAAACCAAAAAGAAAGAAATCTAAAAGTGAGGCAAGTTCAAATATTGCCACACTGTGTTAATAGTGCAATGTAGTTTGTCTACTGGTACAGTGATGACTCTTTTTTTTTTTTTTTTCCTACTAAAGCATTACAAAACCACATCAGTCTCTTATACAAAAGCAAATAATTGACATCTGTGTATGCAAGGTTAGATGCCCTAGAATTTTGGGGCAAAGAAGCTAGAATACTACAAAAATCCTGTTTTCCGACAGGGAGCAATTGTTATGGAAACACAACATCCTGCATCCGTCACTGTTGTGAGTAGGGACAAATGGAGCATTATCTGAGGAGCCACTGTTGGCAGATGTTTGCTCTTTTAATGTGGTTACTGCAGGACCATCATACACTTTAAAATATGTATGACCAGCTAGGAGCAGATCAAACAAGAAAGAGGAGGAAAGATACTGATATCTCAATTTTTCTGAGAAGAAAGAAGAAAAAAGAAGAAATGGGAAAGAAGACAGTCCTCTGTGCTCATTAGAAGAGTGGCATAGTGCCATCAAAGCAGTTCAGTCACTCGAAGATATGCAGGACAAAAACACTGGATTAGATCATTAATCACTATTTTGATTTTCATGTTCTTATTTTCATGCTTTGCTTTCAGCCTAGACCTATGACCTCACTGAAAGTTTTGAAATTCTTCACTTCTGCAGGAATATTACTGTACCCAGCAATGTTCTGTCAAAATAGGCAGAAACAGGGATATCTCTTCAGAGGGAAAAATGATAGCCTAGTATTAAATAAAAGTCACATTCCTGTTTTAAAAACAAACGAGTGAACCTGGTTCTATGCAGGATAAGCATTGTCTCATTGCTTAATGATCTTTTTCATGCATTTCCTTGCTCGGATGTCATATTCATGATGCCTGTTGAGAGAAGACTTAAACCAGCAAAAATCCTCCTGCAGAATTCAATGGGTTTAGGTAGAAAGTGTGTGGTATTTCAGGAGCTTATATAAAGGACTAAAAATGGTATCAAAGTAGAGAGTTAAATAATTGGCATCATCAGCTACAGCAGATAATTCTCATGCTCTGAACTTACCTTTCAGAGAAGCTATCTTTTAAAAACAAGCCTTGGTCAGTGCAAAAGATACCTGATCCAAAGACTACTGAAGTCTTTATAAGGCTCTCGTTAGCTAAATGACAATGGACAAGGGCAGGGAGGCTTGTCCTCTGCACATTTTCTGAACTGCTCTACTTTTGCCAGCCTCCTTTCCCATCAATATAAGACACATTTGCGTTCTGCTCTGGTCATATGTCACACTTCAGATGCTTGCAATGTCAGCTGGGCCTACATTTTAGAGTTCGCTTTTCTGTTCATTGCCCATTTGCATAAACATACTAATCCTTTTGCTCTCCTGGGAGTGCTAATTATTCTTGCAGACGCTTGATCTATGGAATTATCAGTGCACCCTGTGGATGCTACAGTTGAGATCTCTTCTAACCATTTCTCTTTTCTGACATGAGTTGTTTATAGCAGAGAACTTCACCTCTTTCACTTGTATTCCTACAATTATTAGTTTAGTTTAAAACACAAAATCCATCTGCTAGATTTCTGTTTTAATTAGATTAGGCATCTTTGCAAGATAAGCCTTATAACCTTGTAATTTCAGAGCTGACAACAGCATTGATTATTCTTTTTCAGTAGACTGAGCTGAGATATGTCTGGTCGCTTCACACAAAGGGGAGCACTTAATGAGTTTTTAAAATAGTGTCTCTTAATTTCTATCTTTGTAGCTCTTTGTAGGGATGGTTCATTTTGCTCCTACTAAAATATATTTTAGAGAAGGTGCTGCAGAATTTGCAACACTATGGAGAAGTAACTTAAAAATTTGTTTTGCTCAAGCTAACCAGATTTCTGTGGCCAAGTTATTTGCCAGGCAGGTATAATTT
The DNA here is from genome assembly GCF_000705375.1 of Tinamus guttatus. The sequence goes on along the minus strand of NW_010587168.1, from coordinate 261,060 downwards.
ATCATCAGTATTGCTCCTACCACTATGCACTTCTGAATATTTTCCTGTTGCTTTTAGGAGTGTACTCAGGAGAATTTCAGATTAAGGGAGCTATTTAAAGTAAGAACAGTCTCTAACAGTCTGGCAGCTCTGGCAATATCTTCCACCTTTTTCACAGAAACAAAGCACCTTTATAAAGCTTTCTTAATCATTTTCTAATTCCCTAATTTAGCAGTTCAAAGTGTCTTGATTCATCTCAACAGCAGCAGGGAAAATTCTACCTGGCAGTAGGGAAGGAGAGCAGACTAATTACAGGGTGGTGAATACAAATGCCTCTGGGAAACTTGTTACCCAAAGCAAGCCTTGGGATATCCATGGATGACACAGCTGTGTGCCTTTAAGCTAAAGTTCCTGGAAAATGGTGAGGGAAAGAGAAGAGACACTTTAGCATTGTTTTTGTAGAACATATGGCTGCAGAGCATACTCACTTACTAATAGACACCAGAAAATTTAGCGGGACAGCCTTTAAGACACACAAACATGGACTGAGCTTCGGTCAAGAACCTGCCTTTTGCAACAATGAATTCAACCTGTTGAAAGCAAGCCTGCCTTAGTTTTTGTGCTGGAAGTTTCTGTTTGATTTTATATAGGCTAACATTGTTTTCAAAATCCACTGTCTTGTGCTTGTATGCCCTATCTCGATTTACTTGAAAATTTTATAGTGCAATGAATGGGGCTAATTCAATTTAAAAACTGATATTTCACCCTGCAGATATAATTTCCTGTTTGAAATTATCTTTCGTGTTGCACTACACTAAGAATCTGAGAGGACAGGAGAAGAAATGCTAAAATACACCCAATAATGGACAATTAACCATTCTTCGAGCTACAGCTTGATGACCTTGCTGTTTGTGGATGACTCTTCATGTGATGGCTCAGGACTTTGGAAGAGTTCACCAAGATCCAGCTTGAATAATTGCATCAGGACGGAGAGCTGTAAATGTGCAGGAAGATGTAAGGACTATTCATAAATGCCAGCATCCTCATGCGATGGATTTTGTATCCAGCTGCTCCTCAGACTATGTATGTCTAACCAGGAATGTTTCATTACGCTCTGAGGAATTTTACATAACCGTCAGGCCAGTCAGCTGAGAAAACAGCGTCAGCCAAATGTTCTCACTACTGTCATGTGTGCCAGGCACTGGTACTTGCCTCATTTGGTGTGCTACAAATGTAATGGAGCAAAAATCATAAGCAAAATGTAAGCAAAAACCTTTCTGTACAGACTTGGGGCGACTATATGGTGTAGTTTCAGGTTGAGGCTTGCTGGATGAAGTGTGTATCAGGTGTATCTCGATAAAATGACCCATATCAGTTTTGAAAACTGCCCGTATGCACTGATAGGGAGGTTTCCAGTTCTGCAGAGGCCTTTTTGGAAAAGAAAACTCAGAAACTACGAACAGGAACATTTCTAACTCATGCCCCATGAGTTTTTCTGGGCCCATTCCTTTCTGGGAGCAGGTTCGCATATCCAGCAATCATCTGACCTAAGATCTGGGCTGCTTTGGGTACTAAGCCCCAAGTGATAGTCCGTTGGTTTCTCATCTATCTTATCTAGCTTTGAAGTCAGAGGCATTTTTGAGCAGAGCTTGAGCTATATGATGTCCAGAGGTCCCTCCTGACCCGAATTATTCTTTGATTCTATATCCTTCTCTGTAGTGGGACCTCATGTGGCTTCCTATCTTTCAAGGAAGAAAGAAACTTGAAGCTGCCTCTTCCCCACAGGAAATGAAAGCCCTTGACCAATATCATGACTACATGCTGGGCACTGGATGTATATCTAGCTTTGGACTAACTGGAATTTTAATCCAAATCTCCTGTATTGTCTGTGCCAGTAGCATTTTTTTTTCTTGTCTTTTTTTTTTAACATGTTTTAAGGTTCCTCCTGCTGTCTGGATTAGACCAGAATGCCTGTCTGGGTCTACTTAAAAACTTCTCATAAAAAGCCACTTGTAATGAACTTTCACAGGCCAACCGAGCCACTGATTCTGAGCCACTGAATCTGAAAGATTCCACACTACTGATGAATCAGTTCAGTGCTTTGAAAAACATGCTTATGTATTTAACTTGCACAGAAAACCAAGCTCACTTCCCTCAACAGTGAGGGAGACAAGTTAAAAACAAGCAAAAGGGGATGCTTTGCACAGTAGATGTCTGAGCAATAGGGCTCTTTGCAACAGGAAGCTGTGAAAATGTAATGTTTTCAAGGATTCAAAAGCTGATTAAGAGGGCTTATGCCATAGAAGTCCTGCAAGGACTGAAGAAAATCAAGCTACCATCCCTAATGCAGGACATCCATGGGTTGCATGAGACTGGGGAGGGCAGGATATGGGACTTGGCCTAAGGGGTTGTAGGGCTGACTTTACCTGGCATGGCTTGTCTTTAAATGGACCCTTTAAATGGGTGTTTGTGAGCAGATTAGCTGAGCTGTGGTTTAACTTTCCTGCATTCTGCGCATACTGACATGATCACATTCACTACTGGCAGTATTGTAAACTAACGCACAGGTTTTGTGTTTTATATATGCTTCTTTTATATTCTTGTTTTCAAATGAGAAAGTGCCTGAAAGTAGCGTTTTTTTTGCATCATTACATGATGTTTTAAAGTTATATACTGTTTATTAGACTGTAAACTTTTCATTATTTATTTATATTTAGACAATGGCTAGTGCATTATGTCTGTGACTATCTCTGAACATTTTTATTAAATGTGAATGTAGTGAGAAAGAAGCAGTGTATTTGAAAAAGTAGATGCAACAGGCATATGCGTGTAACTATTGACAACTAGAAGTTTTACTTGCTGTAAGAATTTAAGGCTGCATACTCATATTTGTGTCATATGCTGACCCCTAATGTATTAACATTTCCTACAGGCAGACTGTTAGTCTTCTACAGAACACTTTTTTCCTGAGTGTTTTACAGTTTTATAACATTTTTTCTCCTTCAGAGGGCAGAATAATTTCAATGAACAATACAAACTTTATATCAATAGCTAGCCTAAAAGCTTTTAAGCACTTTGTGATAATGAATTTTCTTTTTCTCCTTCACATCCTCTTTGCTAGTTCCCCAGAACCACTAGATGGGGAACTTTTTTTCTGTCATCCAGCTCAGGATGGCCACACAAGCAACTAAAATAGTTGCATGAATCAGTAGCATCCTCTTCACCCCATAAAGGCTAGTGGACAGCCTTTATGGACATGCCATCTGCTGTACTGACCAATGCCATATCACCAGGCCATACTGACCATGCCATACTCCCCTTGGGCACAAGGGTCCATTTCAACAGCTTCCCAAGGAGAGGCAAGGACCATGATAGTTCTGGCTCCAAATAAGAGTGGGGTTGCAAAGAGCACACCACTAAGCCTCTTTCTGGTATGCCATAGCAAAGGCATTTATTTCTGCGGGTCCTGACTTTCCTGTTTGCACATGAGCCTGGCAGAGAGGTTGCTCTCCTGCTTTATTCTCTTCACCCGACACTGGTGTCACGAGGAGGAAAGAGCTGGAAGCATCCTGTTGGTTACAGGGCCTGGCACGGAGAGAGCAGAGTTACTCTCTTCTCCTCCATTAGAAGATGTTTTTTGTTCATATTGTTGGAAAATCTGATTAAAATATAATGTCTAGCTAAACGTGCTGTCTTACATCCTAAGTGTGCAAGAGATATTTGCATTCTGTGTGCCTCTCAGCTAATGCATTCTCTCTATCTCTATAGAAGCTCTGAAAATAGGTATTTACTCTTTTTTATTGTTTAAAAAGAAAGATTGTCTGAATACAGTACCTCTCATGCATGTCAAGGGCTGCCAAGGCATGTAGAGGATGATTATAACATCCTATTTTGTGTCTGAAGTGGCTCTATAAATAGCTATGTTCAGTGAAAAGCAAGTTCAATTCAGCATGGGTTCACCAAGGGGAAATTATGCTTGACTAACCTGATAGCCTTCTATGATGGAATGACCGGCTGGATAGATGAGGGGAGAGCGGTGGATGTCGTCTATCTCGACTTCACCAAGGCTTTTGACTCCGTCTCTCACAACATCCTCTTGCGCAAGCTCCGAAGTATGGGATAGATGAGTGGACAGTGAGGTGGATTAGGAACCGGCTGGATGGCAGAGCTCAGAGGGTGGTGATCAGCGGTGCCGAGTCTAGTTGGAGGCCTGTTGCTAGCGGTGTCCCGCAGGGGTCAGTCCTTGGTCCAGTCCTGTTCAATTTATTCATCAATGACCTGGATGAAGGCACAGAGTGCTCCCTCAGCAAGTTTGCTGATGATACCAAACTGCAAAGAGTATTCGATACCCCAGAGGGCTGCGCTGCCATCCAGAGGGACCTGGACAGACTGGACAACTGGGCGGTGAAAAACCTCATGCAATTCAACAAGGCCAAGTGCAAGGTCCTGCACCTGGAGAGGAATAACCCCAGACACCAGTACAGGCTGGGGACCAACCTTCTGGAGAGCAGCTCTGCAGAGAAAGACCTGGCTGTCATAGTGGATGATAAGTTGACCATGAGGCAGCAGTGTGCTCTTGTGGCCAAGAAGGCCAATGGGATCCTTGGGTGCATTAAGAAGAGCATCTCCAGCAGGTCGAGGGAGGTGATCCTGCCCCTCTACTCAGCCCTGGTGAGGCCGCATCTGGAGTATTGTGTCCAGTTCTGGGCTCCACAGTACAAGAGGGATGTGGAGCTGCTGGAGAGAGTCCAGCGCAGGGCTACAAGGATCATCAGGAGCCTGAAATATCTGCCCTATGAAGAGAGGCCGAGGGAGCTGGGCCTGTTCAGCCTGAAGACGAGAAGACCGAGAGGAGACCTGATCAGTGTATACAAATACCTCAAGGGAGGGAGTGAGGAGGATGGGGCTGGCCTCTTTTCAGGGTTGGTCATGGATAGAACTAGAGGTAATGGCCACAAACTGAAACACCAAAAGTTCCACAGGAACTTAAGGAAAAATTTCTTAATAGTGAGGGTGACAGAGCCCTGGAACAGGCTGCCCAGAGAGGTTGTGGAGTCTCCTTCTCTGGAGATCTTCCAAACCCGCTTGGACGCAGTCCTGTGCCACGTGCTCTAGGTGACCCTGCGTGTGCAGGGGGTTGAACTAAATGATCTCTAGAGGTCCCTTCCAACCTTAATTATTCTATGATTCTAAAATTGTCACAAAAGCTTCCTTTTTAAGCTTGGAAATGTACACAAATCACAATAACTAGAAGATTTCTTGGGCCTAAGCTTCCTAAAGGTTTTAGAGATCACCAAAAAGCAGTTTACTGTGAGGGTTTTTTAAAATTTTATTTATTTATTTTTTCCTCCTGTGGTAACCACTTGTGTTTTCTCTGTTTTTAACCAAAGTTCTTCAATAACAAATTTTAAAACAAATTTCACCTGATACTAACTCTGAATTTCTGAACTGAATTTTCTGAACTGAATTTCTAAACTGAAAAATTAACCTCAAGTCATCATGAGCTCATGAATTAAAGGGAAATTTCATAGAATTTCGGGTTAAAGGAGATTCTTTGCTGAGTATCACACATTTTAGCTAGGCGTTGGACTGAGCAGTATATCTTGACTAAGCAGATTTTTCAGTGAGATCTCTAGTCTAGAAAACATTGTAATGCTGCTGTCCTCAGTAGTTTATTTCAGTAGTTAATCAGTTGGCTATTTAAAAAAAAAAAGCCATAAAAAGAGGGCCATATATCCTGTTTGAATTCATCTGGCTTCAGCTTTCAGCTATCAGTTCTTGTTATGCCTTTTCCACTAAGTTAGAGAGTCTTTTAGTACCGCATATTTCTCTCTGTGAAGATGGCATAGTAACTGAGCCATCATTCTGTCTTCTTTCAAAAAATGGGACAAATCAAATGTCTCACTTTAAGGCATTTTTTCCAGCCTTTGAATTATCTTCAAAGCACTTGTGCTGCACTGTCTCCATTTTCCCAATTTCTTTTTCTACAAACTAGGAGCCCCAGCACTGCACGCAGTACTTAGTGGGTAAAAAACTCTAACACAGGAATAAATCAGTGATCTTGATTTCTTCGTGCTACTTGACCTTGCACCTTCAAGGATTGCATTTGTTCTTTTTCTACATTGTGCTGATGAATATGGGCTTAGTTCTTTGGTTGTGAAATGCCAGAGCATTTTGCAAGGCCATTCTATAAATATTTCACACTATTTCACATCTATAAATAGTCTACATTCGTTGTTACTAGACATATTATTTGCATACGCTCGTATGCAGAGATGTTTGGTCTGAATTAGCTCGATTTGCTCTGTATAACAGCTGTAAAAACAGTTTTATCATAATAAAAAGCTCAAATTGCAATGCTATCCATTAAGCAAAGGCCATCTCATTAACTCTGGGTCATGTAACCCTAAGCTAAGGTATATGTAGTTTCAAAGTGAAATGTCTCCCAGCAGTTGGAAGCAATGTGATACATTTGGCAGTACAACCATTATTACTTTTCCTTACATTTTTGAAGGAACAAACTTAGGAACTTTATTTTAATTTTTTTTTAGATATATTCATTAGTCTTTCACAAATTGTGGACACCTTTTCTCCTCCTTGAGTAAATTGTCTTTTTTTAACTAGTTACTCTATGCCGCAGAAATCAACCCAGAGGCCTAATTTGCTGTCTCTAATTAGACAAACTGATTTTTTTTGACAAAAAGATATTCTGCATCTTATGGGGCTGCTATCAAGCCCCATAAACCAGGAAAAAATGTTTAGCTTACTGAATGCAGCACACTTCAAAAAAAAATAAGTGAAATTTCAAAGTTTTAATTTATTTTTGAAGTTTGATCTTTTTTTGTTTCAGAAGTTCAATATTAGTTAAGGTTCAAAAATTTCAAAAGGTTTAAAACAACGAACAAGTTCAAAAAAGGTTAAAGGGAGTAAACTACTATTTTTGGAGTTTGCTAAGTAATAAATTAGTTGAAATACACCTTTCAGCAGAAAAGTGACTTGACTTGTTTTATGCACAAATAATTGTATGGATATCAGAGAAAGTTAATAGTGTAGAATTTTTAGTTGCTGTATTAACTCAGAATTATTTCTACTATGAGGTAACTTTTGTGAACTCTGATAAATAAAGACTATTTTATCTAATAATAATCTATAAGCTGACAATTATCTTGTATGAAGCAAAAGAAACAAATGTTCACAGTCTGGTACAAAATTCATACGTATCTTTGAATAACATGTCTCTCAAAGCATGATCCATGATGAAGGACTTGGGATGCACAAAATTATTCAGTCACTGCTTCTGCTTTCTTAGGACTGCTAGGAGTGGATTGACATTATATTGGCGTAATTACATTGGGGTAAAGAAAACTGTGTATTACAGCAAAATTTCTGCCAAGTTTCGATGCGTCAGATCATCCCTGTGAAGGTAACAGTCCTCATTCCCACCTAGCCTAGCATCCATTTACACTACTTTGACTGTGCAGCGGGGATTTAGAGGAAGTGCAAATGTGTCTTACTCTAGCTTGGCAGCAGGGAGACAAGCCATTAATGTGTGCATGAGGCGTGGCATTTTTGTCTCTTTTCCCTTTGTTATTCATGCCTGTGTCCCACAGTGCAAGAGAGGTGTCACCTCCTGAATGTAAATGTAAATGCCACCATCCCGGGCAGTGTTCAAGAAACGTGTAGATGAGGCATTTAGGGACATGGTTTAGCAGGCATGGTGGTGAAGGGCTTACGGTTGGACTCGATGACCTTGAAGGTCTCTTCCAACCATAATGATGCTATGATTCTACAAGTAGGTGCTGGGGGCACTTGGGCTGCCAGCTGTCAAGCAACAAAAAGAGAATGTCTCCCAGCACCCTGTTGAACTGCAGGATCTGCAAACTGTATTTTTGAAGGATTATTTTTAACTAAGGGCTTTTTAAAAGGAAAATAAAGATATTGAAGGGCTAGAGAGGCAAGATGCTGCTTGGGGGTAGCCAGGCTTCTCCTTACCAGACCCGAAGCATCCATCCTCACCGTCACCTTTCAAAAGCTCAGAGCTGTCTATGCCTGCGGGGCCTGGCTTCAATATCAGGTCAGTTATAAGCGCTCAGGGCAATGACTTCCTTCCGAGCGGGCTGCCTCACGTGGCGGAGAAGGGCAGCCTTGCCTTCCCTGCCAGCGTGCTGCCTTGCACAAGGGCTACATTCACTGTGGGAAGTCATCACTTTCATTTGAGCTCGTTAGAAAGTTCGCAGCAGAGGAAGTAAAGGAAGACAAAGATGGGTGCACCTCTCCCTCTCTCCTCTGCTTAGCCCACACAACGTTGTATTGCTCTGCCAGCGAACGGTGAGTTTTTGGCTGCGTAAGGCTGTCGTATCGCATTGGGCTTATCGTCTGGAAGCCCAGACTCCTCAAGGGGACTGAGAGGATCATGTGGCTTCTCCTCCAGCCAAGTTTCCCTCAGATCTTTAAGCAGCCACTTCAGAAGTGCATTCCTTCTCCAGACCTTCTCGGAGGCTTGGAGGGTGCAGCGCTCCTTGGGACTCCTGAAGACCTCCCTGATCACTCTTCTGTGCAGTGAACTTTCTGCTTAGGAATGTGCCAGCTCGAAGGGATGTCAGTGAGTGAAACCTCCTGCCAAAAGCTTATTGTTTAAGATAATCTAAAGAGAAAGGTTGCCCCCAGTCCCCCTTTCAAGGAAAGGTGTTCAGGGGTTCTGATGTCTCTTTGTGAATGGCTTTTACCTGAGGTTGTTGCATATGTAAGAGGACTTTACAGTTTAGAACAAATTAATATTTGTATGTAAAGCAGTCAGAATAGCTATTGTTAGCAATTGTTACCACGTTTTAAGCAAACTCGGGCTTAGTTCTGGAGCATCCTTCCACTGACAGTTGGCTGTTTGTTTCTAGTATTGAAAGTACGGAGAGCATCACAGGAAGCATCACAGGAAAATGATTAAAAGTACACTACTAAAAAGTGTGTGTGTTATTTTTTTAAAGCAGCTTTGCAGAAATTTGAAGTGATAAAAAGCCATCCTGGATTATACTAAACATTTGGTTACAGCGACACATTTCTGCCTTCCACTATCTTCACTTTTGGTTGCGAAAAACTTTCAGAGTTGGAACAAAACTTAGCCAAATGCAACAGGCACAAAGTTAAGCCTTCAGATTCCAGGAGATAACATACCTCTCACTGTGTTTTTTGGTTGTTAGAAAGAGGAAATAAGGAAATGGCAGGTGTTTTGGCTGTTTTTTTTTTTCCCCCCCCTCTGGAATGAATGTGCGTGGTGCAAACATTTTGTTGAGAAAAACAGGTTACTGTTATTGCTGTAGTCCACTTCCACACTGTTTCTGCCTCAGGATCTGAAAATAATTTACAGCTTTTCTAAGAGAAACTTACTGGACTGATATTACATAGCAGACAAGGTATCTCTGACCCCTGAGATGATAAGCTTAAATGGGCAGCAAGGCAGAGTACAAAAATTTCAAGCTTCTGCAGTTCCAGGGCAGCTGCTATAGGCTGAGACTTTACACTTTCTTCAGCTTAAAGAATTTCTTGGTTACTGGAACACAGAAATTATTTGATCAGTTTGGAGATTATTTTGCTGTTTTTGTTTGTTTGTTTGTTTGTTTTTGTGGTAGTAGTAGAAAAGAGCTGTTTCTGTGTAGTATTTGAAATATCTTCTTCCAAGCATAACTAATTAAAATCATTTACAACCATCCCACCAAGAGGAAAAGAGTGTTCACCATCGATGAGGGAGGGAGAAACATGTCACCCGTGAACACTCTGCTGTTGTTCATGGAGTAATGCCAGAAAATGCAAATACCCAGCTGGTGCACCAGCCTCAGCTTCCCTGTTTCTAGACCCTTTCTTCTGCAGTGGATCCAGACGTGTGTCCCTGATATGCTTCCCTCGCTGCCTTCCCTCGGGGAGTACTGACTTTACCAGTGCATGTTCCTCCATGTGATCCTAACCTCCTGGCCCTGAGTGTGCATCCTTCACTCTTCTGCTCAGAGGTATTGATACAGGAAACTTCAATTTGTAACCAAATGCCCTGTATAAACTAAGCATGTTAAGCCTCTGCTTTGAAGGGCTTGACCCAAAGTCCAGAGAAGACAGTGGAAGGACCCTCAGTGCATTTTGGATGAAGTCCCGGGGCTTCAGAAAGCAAGCCCACATTCCATACATTTTATCTTGGATTTGGATTTTTATAAGCTTTAACAATCTAGAAAGCTGCCAGCTTCACAAATCTACATCCCATAGCCTGTGCTTTCAGCCTCCTGGCTTTGTAAGAATGCTTTAAAGCTGCAAGAGAAATTAATGAATTTGCTATGACTATAACATGAACCAGTGATACTAGCAGCACGAAAACACCAGTTTTCATTGACAATGCTGTGTTTCCTTCTAATGCACAAAAGCTTGAATCTAAGGAATATGAATATACCGGAAAACAGGCCCTTTTATAGTGTGAGGTTAGCAAAAAAAACTTGTGCAGGAGAGTGATATCGCAGTGTCTAAATTCCAGAAAAAATAAATTCAAAATATGGTTGTTTTTTCTTTTTCATCTTTGTTTACTCATGTATGATTGACCAATTTTAAATTAATGCAAGAACTAGTTATTAGCATAGCACTGCTATTTCTAATCCAAAGTGAGGCTTATTAGCTCAATCAGGTCTGATCCAGTCCCAGCTGAAATCAAAACAAAATTTTGATAGGAACAGAATCAAATCTGTTTGGCTGTCTGGAGAGAAGAATAAGTACTAGTGATGCTTGAAATCAGCACAGCTACATTCATTTACAGTAGTAAGTGCCTGGCTCCTAGTATGGTTCGTTGTTTGCCATAACTTTCTCAGAAGAACATAATATTAGAAATTTTTGCTTTGTAAGAGAGGGAAAAAAAGGTCTAGTGGAAATGATTAATTCTTAATATGGCTATGAATCTATTTGGTAAGGGAAGAAAACATTTTTTTTAATAAAAATATTCATTTTTATTAAGAAAAAAACAAAGGAAACCAAACACCCAACTGTGAGGAGTGAATATTGAAATGGATGCATACCAAATACTCATTTAGCATCCTCAAAGTCCCCTCTTGGATTCAGTTATTTTGGATGCATGTTGGTCAGTGTCAACAAATCACGTGTTGGTTGCTTTTACCTGCATCGAAGTAAAAATTCCAGCCATCTAAGCAGTGTATCGTGATGAAAAATTTACATTGCAAATTGCATAAAATTCCTCACAGTACACTGCTTGCTTTGTCAGATGAAATAGTTGCTCTGCGACAAAACAAACTCCAGTCTGCTGGATATTAGGACAAAGAGACTTGCTAAAAACTGTAGGTCTTTGTCATTGTTTGTTAGCTCCATTTGAACTTGGTTTCTGTAGGAAAAGATCTATTTTATTCTGCTTTGCTGCATATTTGGGATAAAGGAAAACCCAGCAATATCATGAACTCTGCTCTTCTGCATCTGGTGGTATTATCTTCTTCCAATGGTGCAGCTGCCAAGACATATGGATGCTTTAATTCCTTTGTGCAAAGAGACTCCTTATCATCATCTTTTCTCTGAAGTAAATTTGGGCTAACTGAGAATAGCAGAAATGTGACATGAGCACTTATTGCCTATCAGTATTCTAGCTGCTGCAGCAGTTTCAACCACCTGCATTTTATCAAGTTAGACATAAGAAAGATTGACACTGTGGGAATAACAATAATCTAGACATGTCATTCTGGGGGCCATAACGTTTTCCCACCCTTTGTTTTAGTTAGCTTGGTGTTCAGCTTTAAAGTCTGCAGAATAATTTGTTAAGAGCTTGTAACATTTATTAGTACAGTGTGGGCATAAAAATTATTATTTGACACTGGTATTCCTTTTTCACTTGACAATGTGAATTTTCTTTTCTCTAAAACAGAGCTGAAGCTAATTGATGTTATTTTAATGATTTCAAAATGTACTTTCAGTTAACCACCCCCCCAATGTCTTAATCATTGCTAAAAAAAGAAGGCGTAAAGACCTTTATATGCACTGAATAACAGAATAGAGCGCTGCTGTATACTTGATCCCATATGTCTGAAGGATGAAGAACCCAAAGTAAAAGTAACAAACCATCAATCTTTAATAATCCATAAAGAACTGTTGGGACACATTTAAAACATCTAAATGCTTTCCCCTAATAATCTTTCCTGTCTTGGTCATTGCCATCCTGCAGTCTCAAGCGGGACACACAGCTGGACTTTCCTGCAAGATCTTGAAGCTTCATTGGTTCCCCACAGTTATTTTCAACATGATCGGAGAATTGGAGATTTGTTTACTTTCCAGTGAATAAGTAATGGTAACGACAGGCTTTGACAGTGCAAAGCAGAAGTACCAGCTCTTAAAAGGGCTAGTGTGCTGGAGTTTTATTTGGTGTAAATAATTTCACCTGTTTGTAGAGATGCAGTGTGGAAGGACTTTGCCTTCTCAACAGACTGTTCAGCTTTTCTGAGGCGTGGGATTTTCTATTGAACTCATTTTAAAGAGAATGCAGAAATGCTTTATGCCTCAAACAAGAAACAACTTGCAAGGCTTAAGGAGAGAAGAAAACACTCTCTGGGCTTATGTTTTGGTCAGGACAGGAAAGAGACTTTTTTTTTTTTTTTAATATGCCTAGTTTCTCAGCATCTCCTAATCAGAGCAAACTGTGAATGCACAATGGTCCCCAGATATATTTTGCAAGCTATTCGAGGTTTCCTTCTTTGTACCGCAAAGTAAGACCAATACCTAATTCTAAAATAGCTTGTCCAGAAATTACAGCATTTTTCTTCTAATATAGAATGATTCTCACGACCAGAAACTTAGACAGCACAAAGGATGCTTTTCTCTCTTGTTCTGCTAAGTTTCGGTTCTAGGGAAGCTGTCCTCACAGGCCCTTGTGCATTGGCTTGAATAGCATTGGTTGAATGAGTTGTTCAGTGACTTGTAGTGTTAATATTGACATTTATTTTCCCTCCCCCTAATTTTACTCAGCTTACCAGCAAGGAAACTACTTGAATATTTGCACTGTTTCAGTGATGTGACAGTATCAAATCAGCTTTCAAATAACCAAGATCCAAAGTTGTTCTCGGTACCTGCAGAGCAGTACTTGGCGGTACTTGGTCTTGTGCTCCTGCTGTCTCCACTCCCCAAAGCAAAGCTGGTGAATGTTACTGGGAATAACACCTAATGTCACCTAATGACAACTTTACCATACACATTTCCCTATCCAAAGGATAACTTCCGTGGCTTGGGAAAAATGACTGAGTTTTGTTCAGTGAAATGGGAGCAATCTGCGCTCAGAGTGTGGCACCTTGGCTGGCTGCGAGCAGCGTCTCTGCGGTGGGAAACACTCAGTCAAGCTCCAGCTTCAAAAATGCATAATTCTGCAAGTTTTTTTTTTCTTTTTCTTTTTCTTTTCTTTCTCTTTTTTTTTTTTTTTTTTTCTGGGGGAAAACTGCTTCTGAAAGGCAGTCATGCTGCCACAAGGGGTCAGCGTGTCCCTGCTTTTATTCTGAGTTAAAACCACTCTTGTGCTGCCCGGAGAGAGGGAGTGCACCAGGCTTGGGAACACAGACTTGGGCAGCTTGTGGATGAACAGAAGGGCTTACAGCCTCACCGAGACTCCTTTGCTGAAAAGTGTGTTTAGTTCAGGTGAAACTACCAAGAAAGTGGCGCAGAAAGAGTAAAAATCCTGCCGGCCTAGCTGTGTGTGTGCCTAAACAGCTTACGTAAAGTCTCTCCTAGAAACCAACTCTGAATGCAACCCAAGAAAGACACATGCTTCGTGTGATGTGCCGCTGGCAGGATGTTTTATAAAAGCGTTGCCAAACTGTGTCAACCCCTTCTTTCCTGTCTCTGCTACATCTGCTCATGCCTGCTTATTTTTCATACTCACATCTCAGCTACTTTTTTTACTGAGCCAGCCCAGTGGCTCTGTGGCTTCTTGGGCTGCAATTAGACATTACTTTTTCTATCTGCAAGGACTTCCCACTTGGGCTGCCTGCTTTTGCAGTAGTTTACTGTCCACAGAGTTGCACTGGTGCGGCAGTCTGCTGGGATCCACTGAGAAAAGAAAATGATCTTAAAGTTGATTTTGTTTAGGCAGGAAGCCTGCAAATGGCTTCCACTGTTACGCTTTTTGAGCCAGGTCCGTGCAATAACCTTGTCCTCTGAGCATGCCTCCTATCTATCAGTTTGTCGTGTCCATCTCATAATCTTCATCTGAGGAACCTAGTCACCAGCTATGCCCTGGTGCCCATGGACCTACACCCATGGATTTTGGTGCTTTCATTCTTCATGTGGGTAAGACATCAGGGGACATCAGGTAGCAGTGGTCGGTCTCCACAGGAAAATGGTGAGACTCAAGGATCTTCCACCTGAAAACCAAGTGCGACCACTGGGTTTGTCAGGAAGCAGAAAGAGCAGGGATGAAAAGGAAGGTAAGCCCAGAGGAAAAAGTTGTATATTTTTTGTCTCCATCTTAGCAAGTCCAGGTTGGCTTTTCTCTCCCCAGTTACCTTGGAAGAAGGGACTATGGGTATCATTCAGTGGGAACTCTGGCACACCTGCACTTGCTGCCCAAAAGAGGCCACGGCTGTCACACAAGGGCCTTTTCAGAAGTTGTCTTCACAACCTAGAGGGTGGCCAAGTCTTTTTTTTTCCTCTTAAAGAAGATTCTGATAAATTTGCTATTGAAAATACTAGCTTTGGGGAAGAATATTTTTTTTTCAGCATAATTGTAAAGACATGAAAAACAAACAGATACCTGTGTCGAGTGCAAACTTGTAGCTTTGGGTTGGCTGACACCAAAGAGACAGAAACAAAAAATGTTTAATTTTGTTTTCAAAATGTCTTTGTCTTCTACACTCCGGGAGTGTTCCTCCGTATGAACACACACAGTGGTGCACGCAAACCAGGCCAGGAGGCCAGTGAGCATCATTGTATGGTGGGTCTGCTGCCTCCCGCAGCTGGGTCTGGAGAGGCTTGAGTGCTTACGGATCCCTCCCTGACAGACCTTGGGTTCTCTGAAAATGTTCAGTGCCAGCTGAAAATGCAGCTACTCCTTTGAGTGATAGTGCCCCGTGCTCCCCTGAGCTCTGTGGGTGTCTAGTAAACACCAGTCCAAAAAGAGGAAAGGTTGTATCGCAGGGTTTTACAGCTGTTGGATGAGCAGATGAGCTCAGAGGAGGCCAAGGAATCTGCATTTGCACAAGCCTGGTTTTGCCTCTGAGCATAGCAGGATTTTTCTTACATGCTGCTAAGTCAGAGACTTCAGGTAGTGCAAAAATCTGTATTTTTAAGCCTTAAGTGTCAAGGTCTGCTGGGTCTCTGCCATCTGTGTTGAGCTGCTAATGAAGTGAATATCTTGTGTGCATACGGAAGGCTGCTGTGTAATGCAGATGTGAGGTCCATCAGCAGGGTCCAAGCAGCAAGTCCTCAAACCTCTGTCTGACCCGAGAAGTTGGTCAGAGCTGTGATCCAGCAGCTGCTGCCTCTCAGCTACCGAAGCCACCAGAGGCAATGGAGGCAAGCAAGGAGGTTTAGGAACTTCTGCTGAATCCCTGCAGGACTTTGGGCCTGGAGCCCTTCTTCATGCTCCATGACATACATGTGCCCATCCGAGAACAACGATATAAGACATGAGGCCATAGCAAACTGCTGCACACTAACCAGCTTACAGCGGATCCAGTCACATAGTGCTTGAATTAGAAAAGAATATTTATCTCTGTCTTACACCCACCTCTTGATGAAGGAATTGCAGCAACTTAGTGGAAGCTGTGCAGTACTGCCGGTTAATAATAGAGGTATTTTAAACAGTTTACGACCTCACGAAAGATGTACACACCTGGGCTTTAGTGGTTTCTTGTGTCTTGACACATCGTTCCTCTCTTGCCACTGCTAGGCAGCAAGAAAAGAAGTCCCTGAAAACGTAAAAAGAAAAGTAGTGACACTCGGTCAGGAATGTCCCATTGAGTCATGTAAGGGAGGGTTACTCTGTGCTCCATTATTCTGTGCAATTCCTAACACCACTGTGTGGGATAAGGGGGATCCTGTATGTAGGACTGGCACTGTTCTGATGGAAAACTGTGTTGCAGTTCAAATGGCTGCAGCGCCCTGGTTCAGGGACGGCACGGCGACCCCCCCCAAGCCACTCGGGCCGGAAAACTGGAATATACTTCCAAGTGATGGATGTTGAGGTATTTTGTTATATCCTGTATTCCCAGGCCAGTTTTAACTGCCTTGTACATTTAGAAGCACTTTTTCTTTATGTGAGAAAAACTATCAATTGAGAGAACACTGAAAATTCTTGCTTGTACGTCACAGCATTAGATCCTCCAATTGTACTTTGGCAATAATAGTGTGGGATGTGTGTGTGTGTGCACACGTTGAACCTGTTTTTTAGGCTTTAAGGTAGGTTTTTAACTGAATGTTTCATGCTCCAAGCCTGGGAATAGTTCTCCACTACCTAGTCCCTGGGTGGCAGGGTAAGAGATATGTGTGGCGTCAACTGCACAAGATTTCTGAGAGGTAGTGCAGAAGCCCTGCTCTGTTTTCTCTGGGTATATTCAAGCTAGGAATAGCTACTCTCCTCTCCGCCTCTGAGATAATTTTAGGTGTGTTGGCCAGGCCAATGCATCACCTGGCTGAGCTGGGGGAGAGCTATGGTGAGCAGCACATCTGGAGATGAAAATCTTTTCTCCGCATTGGTGGTATTTTATAGATGTAAGCACTGTGTGAACATCCTCGTGGCAGCTGGCACATATGGCCTTTGCAGTGCTCCTGGGATGAGGCCATGCTGAGAAGGGAGCCAGAGTGAGAAAAAAGTGTCTTTAGCCTGGGATGCTCTTTCCAGCCAGGTAGATAGTTTGGCTTTAATTTGCTTTGGAAAATAAGGCTTCTTGGTAGACCCGGTCTCTGTGGGATGAAAGGTGGTTAAAAAGCAGTATTTTCCTTCTCCTGGGTAAGGCAGTGTGTGGGCTTGACCCACCGAGCAGCAGCCTGCAGCCCCTCTGCTTTGAATATTTGGGTTTCTGCCTGGTAATGGGAAGGTGACTTATTGGGAAGGTAATGTGTTTTCCAGTCTTGGTAGGTGAAAGGCTTTGATGGATGATAAAGTGTGCAAGGGAGGAAAAATGCTCCTTACGGATATTGTCTGGAGAAGATGTGGTATTTTGTAGCCTTATGGCCTCTAAGATTGAATTCTGCTTCATTTTTGATTGCAAAAATGCTATGCTATGATTACTGAGACTCCAGAAAATAGCGTTTTAAATGATGAAATAGTACCAGATATATCATTTGCCTCTGGCATTTTTTTTTGGAACTAAAAAGCGAGCTACACAAAGCTTCTTGAACGGAATATCTTAGGTGGGCAGTTGATCTTATTAGCACCTGAATAGATGAAAACAAAATGAATTCTGTGCCAGTACTTTATGGCTCCTCAGCAACTTGGACTGGGGTGAAAGTGATAACAAAGATAACATAAATGCAATATTAGCCCCTGCATAGGGGGATAGTTGCCAGATCAGTTTTAAGCTGTGACTAAATCCTCTTGATGGTGCACAAAAATCACCCTAAAATCTAGTCTCCAGGCAGATTAAACTAATCCCTCACCTTCACATGCTAACATCTCACCTGCCTCATTATTGATACATGTATTATAAGCTAAGAAAAGGGAGGAAGAAATAAAAGCAGAGCAAAGTCCTGTAACTACGGGGAAATGTGATCATTTGAGATTTTCTTGAATGGTAAATGCGTGGATGCCTTAGAAGTTTAGATACCATGGTGATAGTTGCCTTAGCAATGTTTTAGCTGTGTAGGTAATCACAATCAAACATGTCTCGTGTGGAAAAATGATGCTGTATTATTATTATTATTATTATTTGCAAAGCTTTTGTGAATGTGTAGTAATGTGGGTTATGATTTTGTATCTCGGCATCAGATTTTCTCTCAAGCTTCTTGTCCTTGGCATTCTTTTATTTTTCACTGATGATAATTCTGAAAATAAATGTCTTTATACATTTTATTCACCCAAGGATCCTAATCTCACAATTTTCGGGGTGAGACTGCATTTAGAGTTTGTGACCAGACTCACATCTTTTAAAAGCTGGAACAGCCTGAGTTGCTGTAGTTGAACCTCAGGAAACCTGAGCTGTGGGTTCACTCCTCATGTTTCTGCAGTCTCACATCATTTCAAAACCTGCATATTTTCATAGCAGATATTCAGACAAACCAAGTGTTACAAAAAATGGAACAAAGCTGTAGATATTTCAGTTATGATTTACAGAATATCTTAGTAAAATCAATATGTGAATATCTAGACACTGAGACTGAAGACAAGAGGCGCCCAGGTGCTCGAGTGGCAGCGGTGGCCCCTGCACAGGGGCCACTTGCCCTCTCAGCACCTCCGGTTGCTGACTGCAAGGTGCAAAAGCAGCAATCCCCGCTCTCCAGGACTCTCCCTTAGCCCTTTTTCTGGGGACATGGAATTTCATTGCTATCTAAGCCATGGGGAAGCCTGGGGTCAGCTCAGATTGTGCCTTTGATCACCATCAGCTGTGCATGTGCTGCTTATAAAGCACATAAACTCCTTTGCTGGCAAAGAGGTTTGTCCCTTTAGGGAATGTTTGCAGGAGAGATATTACCCCTGAAAAATTGAAGTTTTGGGTTTTCTTGCTACATATCAAGCATGCCCAGCTCTGTAAAGCTGGACACTTCATGTTTTCCTCCTTCTGGTAATTCCAGCACTCTCCCTAAATCACCGTTCCTTTTTTCTTCTTCTCAAGAAAACTAACAAAAAGCAAGCAAAGGTTTGTGCAGATGTTTTCCAGGCTGCTAATGATGGGTAGAGCCAAATCTGTCCAACTGCTTGTAAGGACAGGTGAGAACCAAGGACATTTGGAATAGAACAAAAAAAAAAGTAAGACTACAGAAGGAAATGCCACCTGGGAAAATTCTGATTTAGATTTGACTAGCAGGCCTGCTGTTACTAGGAGCCAAGATTAGTGTGTTCAGTCTGGTCTTGCAGCAGCCTCTGTTCCTTCTAGACTGTGAGGCTGGGAGAGCTCAGAGCTGCGCAAAATCATCATTAACTTCTTGTTGCTCCCATTTCTGGTGATTTCTGCTCCTGGGATTGAAGCAGAGCCTGTTCCCTAATGCTGTGCTATTTTTGTTTCCCAGCCCTGCAGTCCTACCTGTGTTGTCCTGTGCTGAGGTCTCTGGAGGGAGGAGCAAGGATGTGCCCCCTGCTATGGGACGTAAGAGGGTGACAGGCCTCTTTCCTGATCCTGCTGTCCTCCGTGGTGGATTTGGCACTTTGCATTTAAATATTCCAGTAATTAGATTCCACAGCATGAGTTTAAGACAGAATGTTCTTTAGCTCCCTCTTCATTTATTTGTGCACTTTGTGGGATTCTGAAGTGCTTTTTATAACTTTTCACACCAAATTTTAATGATCAGACTGTAAAAGTTTTTTGACCACTGGGTACTAAGCTTTATTCTAATCTCCATTGATAATCATAGAGCCGAATTTTCATCAAGGCTTGACCCACATTTTTTAAAAAATGCCATTAGTAACTTAGGAAGTGGTATGTTGTCTTCACAGAACTCGAGCATTTGATCTGACGAGGGGCCTTCAGCTGTGCAAGAGCTTCCACGTGACAGCAGCAGCTGTCCAAGGAGGTCTTCATGCACTTGCTGCCATGGGGCTGCTGCCGTTGCTGTTGCAAGAGAAGAGTGCAGTGAAATGATGAACTAGCGTTGTTATAACCATGGCAGACTGTCCAGTTACTGGGCCAGGGGTGTATTTCTGAACTGGTGGCTCTTTTTGCCACCAAAGGAGAGGAGTGTGCCAAGTAGACTGCCACAGTCAAGTGATGGTACTTCTAAAACTGCTTTCAGGTTGTTTCTATCTAACAGGAGAGGATCAGGGAGGGTCAAGATCTTACTAACTCTGCTTTTAGAGCTAGTGATGTGCTTGGTGGGCACCAAAGAGCGTGCTCTCTTGTGCCTCATGCCAGAGTGAAGCTGAAACGAGGCCTCGTGTGGAGCTGTGGCATGTGCTGTTTCTCCACATGGATATGAGCAGTAGGATCTGGTGCCTCAAGAGATACCTGTTCCCTCTCTGCTCATGCAAAGATAGGTTGTTTTTGCCCACAATCAAGAGCTGCTAGAGGAAACTCTTGGTAGCTCACAGATATTACCTGTCTGACAAAACTGAGACTCTGCTGTATGTATGAGCCTGCACGCTGACACCATATTAGTAGACTGTGGGGGTCCTTCTCTGTCCTGCGTGTATGATGAGGAGCGTTAAGGAAAGTCACTTTAAGAGTGTTTGTGCTTCAGCTTTGCTCTTGCAGAGGATAGGAAGGAACATGAAGAGCTACTGGCTATGTCTATACCAATAAATAAAATGAGCCAGGACTCTTCTCTGGCCCTGATGCCAGCTGTCCCAGCAGTGCATTATTTATGTTGCATGTGCCAGTCCCATGGCTGTTTCCCAGCACAGCATGGCAGAGTGCTGGCTGGCCAAGGCCATGGCTGTTCCAGGGAATGTGCCAACAGCTAAACAGCCTGTGGGATGAAGGGATACTCCTTGAGATCTGATTTAGTTCACCAGCAAAGACAGAGATCTTGACACCAGTTCTCTTTATACCATATGTTGTACACAGATGAGTCTCTTCAAATTTGTCTGGAATGTTGTTCCCTGCCCTACTCTAATAATGCTAAAAGGACTGCAAATCTGAGTTAATTCTTTCTGGCATAAACTGCATTTTCATGTATACAGAGCTTCCAGAATTGTCTTTTTATGTGTTTTTGAGGTAAAAAAAAATCAAGATTTGCAGTTAGCGCTGTCTTCATTTGTTTTTCACTAAAGAGTCAATATATCAACCCTCGCTGTTCCAGGGCTGAATCCCGCAGAATAAGCCAGGGTAAGTTTCTGGGAAATTTGTGTGAGAAGTTTGTGTTAAGCTAAAAAGTAAAAAGCTCATCTCTTGATGTATATCAAAACTTTATATATATATATATATGTATATATAACGGTTATTTTTGAATTGTGCAGGTGTTTTAAATGCTGGAATTATTCTTGGTGGAAATAAACCAACACAAGAAATATCCAAAGGTGCATGAAAAATCTACACCTTGGGATTTTGGTCAACACGCTTGTACCAAAAGCAAGCACTGAGTCATTTTCCTTTTGTTCTAATATGTTTGTTTTCACTTTGTTTAGGAGAAAAAAAAAACACAGGGACAGATGTACTTGGATAGCAAGGATGAGAGCACGGTTCCCAGAAAACAAGAGATGGAGCTGAATCAGACATCTCCTTCACCTCATGGCAATCTATCTGCAAAGGGGGTGTCCAGCCCGGTGAGCAGAAGTTGCAACGAGCTGCGGCTGTTAAGAGAGTATCACGGCATGGTAGCAGCTCTCGGAGAGCCACAGGCGCCCTGTGAAAACACAGCAATAGGGGATGATTGCTGCGTTGCACTAGGGAAGGATTTCACTCCTCTCCCCATGCAGGGAAGGTAAGAATAAGAGAAACAGCATAATTTTCTCCTAATCCCAATTTTTGTTTCCTTGCTGAGCAGATACATATCTTTATTAAGCAAGTCTTGTTTTTATCAAGTAGAGAACAGGAAGTTTATGGGACTTTGGAGCAGTATTAATTGCCTAAAGAGGGTCATGGATCATCAGATTGCTGAACTAACCTCAGCTTTAATAGCAACCATAGGTCAATTTTGCTGTGTTTTCAAAATCAAACATCTGTTTTTTCTTCCCTGTGTGGTCAGGAGAAACAAAAGTGTCACAAAACACACAGAGCTAAATCAGCTTTCATACTCCATCCCTAGCTCTTCTAAGAAGCTGCATACAGATTTCACAAGTGCATGGTAAGTCTTTAAACTGCATCAGTGTGGCTGAAAGTGAGAATATACAAATGATGCCAGTAACACAACTGTGACAGTCACACCACATCGCAGTATCAAACATACAGGGTGCGAACTCAATGAGAAAAGAGGCAGGCTTGGAGGTGTCAGGGGAGGGTTCATTTTTCTGCTGCACCAGATTTTCCAAAAATCTGAAATTCTTCTTACAGATATTTGGAAATGTTTTGAAGATCCTGCAGTATCCCAGATTTCATGTTCATGTGTTCTTTTTGCTAAACTGCTTTGCTCCTGGGAGTGGACAATCCTTGCGCCAGTAGCAACCAGCTGTGAGCTTGCTAGCCACAATCTTGCACTGCTGTAAAGGGCTGAGATGTGCCCTGTGCTTCTGCAGGCCTCTAAGAAGGAAATCTATTTGTACTAGGTAGAAATCTGTTTGTCTGGGGCATTTTGGTAGGTTCCTGCATCTGGACAAGGGGGAGCCAGGATAGCAAAGTGAGCTTTGGTGTGCCCCTTTCCCTATGCATGTGCTCTATAAATTCATGGTGAACCAAGTGAAGGGAACCAAAAGGTTCACTTGAACCAAGTTAAGTTGCTGTGCTCTTCAACTTATTCATCAATGGCTTGGACAAGGGGACAGAGTGTACCCTCAGCAAATTCATGCATGATACAAAACTGGGTGGAGTGACCGATACTTCAGAGGACTGTGCTGCCATTCAGAGGGACCTAGGGCATTGAGGAACCTCATGAGAGGTTGAGACAAGAACAAGTGCAGGGTCCTGCCCCTGGGAAAGAATAACCTTGGGCACCAGTACAGATTAGGGGTTGACCTGCTGGAAAGCAGCTCCGCAGAGAGGGATTTGGGAGTCCTGGTTGACAACAAGTTAACCATGAGGCAGCAGTGTGCCCTTGTGGCCCAGAAGGCCAATGGAATCCTGGCCTGCATCAGGAGGAGAGTTGCCAGCAGGTCGAGGGAGGTGATTTATCCTCCCTCTCTCCTCAGCTCTGGTGAGGCCGCACCTGGAGTTTTGTGTGCAGTTCTGGGCTCCCCAGTACAAGAGGGATGTGGAACTTCTGGAAAGGGTCCAGTGGAGAGCAACAAAGATGATGAAGGAACTTGAGCATCTGTCATATGAGGAAAGACTCAGCAAGCTGGGCCTGTTTAGCCTGGAGAAGAGAAGATTGAGAGGGGATCTTATCAGCTTATACAAGTACTTGAGGGGAGAATGTAGGGAGGATGGGGCCAAATTCTTCTCAGTGGTGGCCATTGATAGGGCAAGGGATAATGGGTACAAATTGAAACACAGAATGTTTCTTCTGCATATGAAGAAGAACTTCTTTACTGTGAGAGTGACAGAGCACTGGAATAGACTGCCCAGAGAGATTGTGGAGTCTCCTTCTCTGGAGATCTTCCAAACCCACCTGGATGCCACCCTGTGCCACATGCTCTAGGTGTCCCTGCTTGAGCAGGGGGGTGGGACTGGATGATCTCTAGAGGTCCTTTCCAACCTCAAACATTCTGCGATTCTGTGATTCTGTATTGAAGAGTATTACCATATAGCCTTGAGAGAACTAGGAATCATTATGACTATATTTCTACATATGAAAAACAAACAAACGAAAACTTGACAGCTTGACCATAAAAGCCAGATAAATTATTTAAAAGATTTTTTTAGGGTATTTGAGGATTTACTGTGTTGACTAAGAGCTTTATGGGTAGAATCAAGTCTTGCAGAAGTTCTTCAGCATGTAGCAGGGATGATGCTGAGCTGATGTCATCTTTTGAAACAGCATGGTAAGCGCAATGTATACGGGAACATAGAAAGAAGGATGGGATAGGGAAGGGCTGGGTTCATCTAGAACCACATTTTTTTCCTTTGGGAAACCTTATCTATATCTCGATAAAGATGTGCTAATAGTGCTTTTAAGTGTGCTGTTAACTACCGAGATACAGGACTGAAAAATACGGTTGTATTCTTATGGACCAGTTCTTACTGTTCTGACTAAAATTCTTCATGGTGTTTTCCAGTGAGTGATGTTATTTCATGCACCAGTTACAGCCAAGTTGTTATGAACTTGTAAAATCACAAGAACATATGAAACCACAGGAAATCATAGTCACAGAATCAGAGATGGAAAATACTTACTGAATCACAGCGTGAGTAAGCACAAGTGCAAGTGTGCAAGTGCCTGCAAGTGCAAGTAGCACCTCCAAGTCTTTTGATAACATGGTTTTCCTAATTAGTAAAATGTAATCATTGTGAGTAATTTAGGAATGCACGTAGAATTAAATATCTATCCCAGTGTCATCTTAAAGAATTATAGAACTGGGATAGGTTCTCCTGATTTTTTTCCTTAGTAGATTTTTACCTCACTTGCTCCTTCAATATAATTGATCTTGTTTTTTCCGCATGGGGATTAATCTTATTTGGCTCTTCATGTGTATTTCAGCCAATGAACATAAGGGCAGTTTTGCACCAAGAGTTGAGCGACTTCAGTTAAAATATGACTCTGCTCTGGGTTCATTCTGCTAATAGAGTAATTATCCTTAAGTCAGTCAAACTACTCAATATAATGCAGGTAAAACATGGATAAACCTTTGCAATCTCACACTTCATTTGATCAGATTCAGTAAATTGCAGTTAGCTTTATATGTTAATTGTTCTTATGCTTGCAAAGGAAAACCACTTTTTATGGTTTCTTAATCTTAAGGATTAAGAAAACAGGGGAGAACAACCCCCTTTTTTAAATAAAAATATTCAGTAAACTGACATGTATGTATAGTTTGTTTTCATACAGCTATTTAACTTTAATTGCTGAATTATCTTTCAGGGGTAAGATTTCCAGAGTCTCTAAATTGTTCAAATGTATGCTGAGACAAGACGTTCCAAAGAACAGAGGATTCATCTCGATCACTAAAACTGTCCTTAAGGAAATGTTCTTCAATTAACTGGTGCTCTTTAGTCAGGGAGGTAGCTGTCTGCCATATATTTGACTGAATGTTTTAATTTGACTGCCGGGTAATCCTGCAGGTATTCTGCGGTCAGTGTGCACATTGCATAGCCTGGCTCAAGGCCCAGCTTGTCAAAACATCTTGTCATTTACACCTTATCTTGAAGAACAGCATTACCTAACAATCCTTTCACTGCGTTGCCTTATACTCCCTGGGCTCTGTATGAAGTCTGAATCCCCCACTGTGGTCACTCTGAGGACTTTGTCATTCCCCAGTATCCTTCCTGTTTTTTTCTTTCCCGACGGCTCCCTGGAGGACATGTAGGCACGTTTCTTGAAGGTGGGCTACAAATAAGCTACCAAGACGTTAAGTGCGAATGTACCTGGCCTTCTTATGTATTAACACTGGATATATACTAAAATATTTGTATACTAGCATATTTATTGATACATATTAATATACTACTCTAGTTTCATACAGTACAGTTTGCTCTGGCTTTAAACTGGCAAAATGCCAGTGAAGTCTAGATGGTGATCTTGTGCTTCTATTCTCTTCAGCTTTTAAACAATTAATGGATCAAATCCTTTTTCATGTCAGTTAACATTTCCTTACATGAACATGGCTTTTGCAATCCACAGATGTTGTCCCAAGCGGCCTACCTGAGCCCCTTGACTAGTGGGAAGGTTTACTCTCTGGAAGCAGGGACAATGCTGCTCAGGCAGGCTCTCACAAAATTTCCAAAAGTTCAGGTTATTTCCTTCCATCATTTCTCTGTGGAGCTGTACTCATGAGCTGTTGTCACAGAGAAGGGCCCCTCGGAAGCCTTGATCTCCCCATCAGTAATGCTGCCCCCACGGGAGGTGCCTAATGACATGGCTTTGTAGCCACAAAATATGAAATCCTCCTTTATGAGCCTCAGGAAGGAGGCTCATGTCAGCTGTTTTCGGCTTAGGAATTAGTGAGTCTCAAAGGCCATGTAGAAATGA
Source organism: Tinamus guttatus (assembly GCF_000705375.1). The sequence continues at coordinate 235,269 of NW_010587168.1, read as the reverse complement.
CATGAATAGTAATCCTGTATAGCCAATTACTTGGAGATGATATTTAAGACTGTGTTACTGAAAAAGAGAAAGGCATTTTTTGTAATATAAAAATGGAGGGAAAAAAATGGATAATAGAGTAACTAGACCCTTGGTATTTATTTCACATTGCCCTTTTGGTCTGTTTCTTTCCTTGATTTAATTGCTGGCTATAACTGCCTTAGGTATCATTATATTCTTTAAAAAAAGATGGCAGCTGTGCATTCATTGTGCTGGGAACTTCTCAAGAGAAATGAGACTATAAAAGGAAGGTGGTGAAACCAAGCCCTAGTGTTACTCCGTTGAGTTATATTTGGATAAAATTGGGCCCTGGAATTTCCTGGTCATTTGATATAATACACTTTGGAAATATTTTCTTTAACTTTTGTATCTCATTTAGAAGATTCATCTCTGGGAAAGCAAAAAAAGAACATTTTTTTTTAATCTGCTTGAATTTGTGTTTCATCAGGCAAAACTACTTCCCTCAGCATATCTCTATTCTCTCAGCTTCACTTTTACAATGTTCACTTCTGTAAGAACAAATAAAAACCACCAGTGTAATCCAACTCCTCCTTTCCCCTGAATCTGTGATATCAGGATCAATAAAGAAATTGATTTGCAGTGAGTAGGTGAGTGAATTTAAAATGTCTTTTGAATTCTCTGGTCTCTACCAGAAAGATTGGAAGCATATTTATGATAAGCTGGAGAAGCTGGGAAAAGATAAGCTATTGTAAAATGAAAAGTCAATATGAAAGTTCAGGTGTGAGAGATTATAAATCTCAAGTTTGATTTTTAATTATGTTGATGAATTGCTGCATTTAAAGAACATTTATGAGACTTACAATTAGATGTCAAGAAGACGTGGTTACTGACTAAGTAAGTAAAATTTATGTGACAATTTAAAAGCTTACTCAGATGCAGGAAAAGACTGAGGAAAATATAGCTCAAGAACATTCAAAACACATTCTTATGTACGTCCTAAAATGAATTTTGTTATTTGGCAATTAGA
>NW_010587168.1:214580-234223 GCF_000705375.1 Tinamus guttatus | reverse complement strand
GTCATTTTAAAGTAATAATTATATGTTTGTGTAGGAACTGCTCTACTTTTTTATATTAATCATACGAACATTAGAGAAGACTCCAAGACAAGGAGAGTAACTTCACAGTAAACCTCCATGCTCATCATTCTCCTGTGGCTTCTGGTGATCTTGCCTGCTGTCTGGTGGCAATTGACTTGCCTTGTGTTTCTTATATGCAGTGAATGATTCTGAGCATTGTCTCTCTGTGAGGATATTTAAATGCTGTTGCCACAGTGAGTGATGTCACTACAGTGATATTAAAGAAGTTTTAGAGTCAAGGATTTGCTATTAAATTTAATTATGTCCATTTGATTTTGAGTATGGTATCTAAAGCATCTCTTCCTAACGTGTGGTATGTGATGACAATAGAGCTTATGACGAGCAACATGTATGGGGACATACAACTCCAAGGACTTTCTTCAGATTACAGGTCCCTGCTGTTGCAGACACACATCACAAAATGTACATGCAGACACATCACAAAAATCCCTTTCAAAAATGAATTTCTGTCTCAAAAGAAGCAGTAAACAATTCTAGCAAATCTTTCTCGTGAATAATGGGAAGAAGCAAAACATAATATTAGCTAAATAAGCAAATAAATAATTCAAGTAGCAGAAGAATCTGTTATCCCCTTCTAAAATATTTGTTAATTAGCTGTTTGCAGTTTAAAGGTCCCTAGAGAAAATACCATGAAAAGATAAAGAAAAGAAGGAAACTTTATGGCATAACTTAAGGAGAGCATTTGGCTTCATTTGAACATGTAGCACAAGGGGATTTTAACTTTTTTTGCTATTAGTGAAATAGCCAGACAGAGACCACACTTAGGATGAATTTCCCTCTATTGAAATTCATTTAATTCCTCTATGGCAGTTAACTATTTATCATCTCAGTGCTTATTTACTGTAATTATTCACAATACCTCAAATTGGTTTTGTGCTACAGTTCTTGTTGTATCATCTGCAGAATAAAACTCTAACACTCCTGTGTAGTCACCAAATGTTTTGGATCCTGACAAGACATTTTTGTAAATAAGATCCACTAATATTGATTTAAGTTTTGAAGTGCACTGCTGGAAGAATTAGGTAGTACTAATTAACTGATTTCATGTTTTTTTCTACTGCCAAGCTAAAAAATGAACTCACACTCAGTGAAAAATTTGCTATGTACCTACCTACAAAGATCAAATGTTTCAGTTGAATTCCTGTGACATTGCATAAAACTGTCACATTTTGCAAGCAGCTGCTCTTTTCATAATAGTTAGTAATATGGTTGTGTTGGGTTCTTCTTAGACTTCGTAGGCCAATTGTGGAAAGATGCCAGTAACACTACAGTTCAATCCTCTTTGGGGGTTGACAGCTGTAACCTCATGTAAACCTCTTTTAAATGGGAGAAGTCTTTTAAATATCAGCAATGATTTTTATATTATAAGGTTGAAGGGTTAAGCCAACCAGACAGTCAGACTTTGAAAAGAATTATGCTGTATAGAGGCAATCACAGCTGAACAGGAAGGCATGTATGGGATATGCAGCTGATGTGAGGAGCTACTATCAATTTAAGATGAAGTAAACAATGAAACAGACTTTTTCTTTAAAGAACTGTTTGTTCCATGCACTTAGTTCCTAGTCAATGTGCTTAGATGAAGGTGGTAGCTCAGACATATTAAACAAATTATGAAAAGCAGAATTTTGCATTTGTAGGTGTCAAATGATTAGTAAGAGTTTGCTCCCAGTTTTCTACCATGTAGCTGTCTCAAAGCTTTGTATGAAGAAGAACAGATGAGTCTGAATCTCTTCTGAATCCTGCAATTGAAGCTATAAGGTAAAGTGAGCAAGGCTGAAGGTTCTCCGGTAGATCGCTAATATTTATCATTTGTACCTGAAGTCACATAGAGCCAAACCCAACATGTTTTACTTCCATATCAACATAGTCAAGCCCACAGCAGCCATGAGACTTCTCGCTACCTGCATGCATCAAAAGTTTCACAGGAACTTAAGGAAAAATTTCTTAACAGTGAGGGTGACAGAGCCCTGGAACAGGCTGCCCAGAGAGGTTGTGGAGTCTCCTTCTCTGGAGATCTTCAAAACCCGCTTGCATGCAGTCCTGTGCCACGTGCTCTAGGTGACCCTGCGTGTGCAGGTTGGCCTAGATGATCTCTAGAGGTCCCTTCCAACCTTAAGCATTCTATGGAAATGCAGGACCTTTTTACATGTATTACTTCATGAGCTGGACATGCAAAGAAGGTTAAAGATGAGGGGAGAGATATGTCCTTATATGAATTCAGCAGTGAAAATCCTTGAGAGAGGACCGGCTGAAGGCTTCTCAACAGTGTAGGCAAAACTGAATTTTGTTCCTCTGAGGGGGAGAGGCTGAAGCTTGGACAGACTTAACTCTTTCCAGCAAGGAAAAAGCTGTGGTAGGAAAAGAGATGGAGCTGAGTTGCAGAGCTGTGAGGCACCACGAGCAGGGAGTCTGGGATTCTTTTGGATTCCAGGATTAGTTTTTACTGAACTCAAGTATGAGACTTGTCGAGTATGAGACTTTTATTAGAGATAAGAGGTAATAACAGAGCTAAAAGTATAGCAAGGCTAGAAATATAGCATAACTGAAAATAAATATACATACCAGAGGTCTACAGTTAAATCGTGGGTGCATGGTGCAGTGACCACTCTTCCTGTCCTCGAGGACCACCTTCCTCGAGGAATTCCCGAGATTCCTTCCGAAATGGGTGCATGGTACAGTGACTGCTCTTGTTCCTTATGGGCCACCCCTCTGGTATATTTTTCCCCAGATTCTTCAGCAGTGGGTGCACTGTACAGTGACCGCTCTCACCCCTTTCAGTACTTTTTTCCTGCTTTCTTCACACCATGATGTTGACATGAGGGTGTCCCTGCTGATGGGTGGGTCTTTGGGTCTGCAGGACAGTGGGTCCAAATCTGCAGCAAATGTGTGTAGAAGCATAGACTCCATAAGCATCTGCACCTCATTCCAACAGGCATGTACAGAGTCTGTAATTCCAGTTTATATATTAATTCACTTTGGTCAATAACTAAACACTCCAACCTCAACAGATCAAGAAAATTAAATGATTAGTCCTGGTCTAAGCTGTAAATAAGTAGATGGGTCTGTTGCTGATTTTAGGGTGGAGCATTTTTTTTGTGTTCTGCCTCAAAAATATCAGGTTTTCTGAATAAGTAAAACATCGGAAGTCCAAAGACCTTTAGGGAGCTCTTTCAACTTTGTTGACAGATCAATATGTTCAAAACTGTGACTAGCACCACACATATCCATACAAACCATTATGACAAGCTACCATTCTTTTCTGCCAAGGATAGTCTGTCTTCTGACAAAATAGGCTAGCTGGAACATTTCCAGCTATGTAATCCTCTTCAGTGCTGTTATACAACTATGAACAGATTTGTAATGAGTGCATGTTGCCATTTAACCTATGGTTAAAAACAATAGCTTTTTATGAGCTCATGTATACAATTTTTACATTGAAATATTACTACTTCTTACGGTTCCTGATTAGCTCATTTTCCATCACAGACTTCAACATGCCAAGTAGATTTTGAGGTGAAAAGGATGTCTAAAATGCAGAAATGCTATTGCACCATTTCTGAAAAAAAATGGTCTTGTTGCTCTGCACTGAAAGGCACTGGGAGCCTCTCCATAAAGTCAATGTATAGAACAGTTAGACATATTCTGTAGGTTGAAACATTTCCAAAGACACCAACTGTTAGCAGTCGTTATAACAAAATGATGTATTTCTGCGGCATTAGAACGTAGCCCTGCTGTTTAGATTCTACAGTTAAAGATAAAAGAGACCAAAAGAGAACTACATTATTGGTTACCTCCTTCTGGATTTACTATTCCTTTTATCAGATGTATTTACTAAATTCAAGTTAATGCTTTTCACCCTAAGAGGTTTACACAATGAAACAACTGTCAATAAACTCCTAAAGAGGATTGCAACTCACATGTCACTGACATGGCTGCGGAGGTGGTGTTGCTCCTATCACTCCTAGAAAGATTAGACACCGAGTATATTTGAAGTTGCTTTTGTTTCTCTATTTTTGAAGCAATGGAAAAGAAAAAAAAATACGTAAAACCACAATACTGGCTGGTTGAAGTCACTGCAAAATATTTACCTACCCAGTTCAAATAAGTGTATTAATTCAGGCTTACATTTCTTACAGCAAGCTCTTCAACAACGTGTAACTTCATTCTCAGACAGCAAATGCAGTGCCTTGCCACACATACCAGCTCAGTATAATTGCCTCCATGACTTTATGACATAATTACTAAAGGAGTGGAATTACATTTTAGGCAAAGGCATCCTTACAAAAATTCCCATCAAGGTTACCAAAAAGTGAATATAGGTGGACTGTCCTTATTGATGAGGGCAGAAAGCAAATAGTTCAGTAAGCATCAGTGAAACATTCGGCCTTTCACAGCTGCTTCTGAATGATGCTAATTCACAGTCAGTAGTGAGTCAATGTCCTCTGCTGCATTTCTGAAAACAGAGTTACTGTGACTGCCAGTCCTCCTGCTTTCTATTTCACTCTGCTCCAAAGAAAATATATAAAACATGTGCAAAGTGGAAAAGACCAAAACCCAAATGCATTAATTCTGAATGTACCCAGTTTTGACAGGACCTGGCTCCAGCTCACTTACTGTCCTTGCCTAGCTCCAGCCTGCAGCAGACAGAGCCCTACATGGTCACTGACTCCTGCTGATCCATTAGCACAATTAGTCCATGTTGCCCCTGCAGTCCCATTAGTACCTATCAAGCAGAGAATTGCTTGCTTGGTCACTGTCTATAAGCATTTTGGTGACTCATTTATCAGCTCTTGCTGTATTTCAGAGAATAAATCATTTGAGCTCCTTATGAATAGCAGTTTTTGAAAAAAGCCATATGGCTTGCCAGACTACAGTCTGTGACCCTATTTTTTTTTTCTAATTCACTAACTAATTTCTTCCATCTGCACTTATCTATTTTTCCATCAAATACATTCAATTTAACATGAACTTCAGTTCTTAAATGTATGACTACTCTTCCCTGGAAATTTTTGCCATGATTGAGAATGATTTCCTGTGAGTCGAATACAAGAGGACAAACCACTCTGATGCTAATTAATTCTAATAGGAGAGACTTTTAAAGTGTTGGGCAAACTGAAACACATCTCTATCTCCAAGCAGTTTAAAGTGCAGTTTAAAACATCCAACAATCAGCTATGCAAAAAGGAAAGGCATGAAAGTTATTTTTCTGTATCCTTTGCAATGCAGTTTGCTTTTAGAGATATGATGGGCTTCCATGATTTTATCCTGCTTTCACATCTTCTTTTTTTATTGAAAGATAAAACAGTAAGTGAAAAGTGTTCAGCAGAAGCAAAGAATACCATTAACTCTGTGGGCTACTTTCAAGGTTAGGGAGCCATAATTTTGTCTTCTTTTGTTAAATACAGCTTTGGGGGGAGTTATGATATTTTATCATAGCTGAGGATGGATCACCCTAGAGTGTGATTTACAACTATTACATTAACTTGCTTTTATCTAACTCATTCAGAAGTTCACTGCATGGTGGTCTCACCACTTTCACATTGTATTTCAGGTTCCCAGTGTTTCTCCATAGCCAAATGCAAGGTCTTGAATTCATCCTTCTCAATATTGATACTGTTGGTCGCTCTCCTTCTCTTTCCATTTGTGACTGTGTATCCTCTCCTTGCTTAATACTTAGCACCAGTTCTCCTGAAGTCCTGGGCAGAGTTTGGGGCAGTAGTTTTTGGCAAATAGTCAACATGAAATAATCTACCATAGCTCTCACCTGACTGCCTTGACAGCTAAGACAGTATCCTGAAACCAAATAGTCAACATGAAATAATCTACCACAGCTCTCACCTGACTACCTTGACCATTAGCTAAGACAGTATCCTGAAAAGTCCCTCCTCTCCTCTGCCTTGAGCCCATTCTGCTTTTAGCAACAAAGTCACTGAAAGAAGGAGCAAGAGGAAGAGAGATACTTGGACAACACTGATTATCTGGAAATTGAGAAAATAGAATACCTGAGTCACACTCTGTGAAAGCAAACTGCCCTTGTCCTGGGCATTTTCCTCTTTTCCTCGGAATTCTCGTCTCTAAGCATGCTTATTGGAATGAAGTGGAGACCAGCCTTCCTTGCTAAGTCAATGGTCTTTTTTATTATTATTATTTATTGTAATATGGCTGTACCTCTTTGTCTGATATTGAACAGCAGTAACTTGTTAGTCCTGGCAGTTTCTTCCATTATTTTTTTCAAAACATTTATGTGAGGATCCTTGTTTTGCTACCAGCAAACTTGATCCAACTTTCAAGCTGCTGTAGGGCATCTGATGTGTGTTTCAGGCTTCTTTTATTTGGTGGTGCTGTTCACTCAAGAGCATGGAACCTTTTTTATCCCTGTGAGTTTATAATTAGATAGCAGTGCAGCTGTCTGGTCCAAAACATAGCAAAGGACAGGCTTTGCTTTTTTTTTTTGTTGAAAATCCCCTTTTTTCCCCGAGCTTTTGAAAATGTTAACAAGTGATGTTTGCTTGAAAACTAATAGATTGTTCAGGCACTATATGTCTCCTTGAAAATAAATAAAAGCAACACTGGAAAATCTTCTGTCTTTAGATGTTTAAATTATGTGTCTCTTGCACTGCATCTCTGCGATGATGGTACCAATAGCAGATTCCTAATTTCAATTTTTCTGCTTTTGTGGGTAGTTGCTTCTCTAACTGGATTAATTTCTAAGGACCTGCGTTTTTTTTTTGTCTCTTTCTATAGCAGCCTGGAGCATTCAGCCTTAATAAAGGCAAGAAGAGAGAAAGGGCTTGTGGCAATGGGTGGCTATTTCAGCATGGGGCTTCCCCTTTTCTGTGAAGAAGAATAACATGGTGTTGTTACTGAGAGAATACAGTATCTGTGTCACTGAGGGTAAAGAAATACCTCCCTAAGTCAAGAAATATGATGTATAGTATAACCGTGCTGCTAGGACAAAGCCATCTGCCAAACAGAACCTGAAAAGAGTGTTTTTGTTTTGTTGGCTTTTCAGTGCACAGTAGCATGTTCTTACCTGGAGAATGATTGCAGCTTAAATCAAGAGGAAAGCAAGCTGCAATGATGTCCTTATTCTTTTCTTTTGCTATCCATCTCTCTGCTTTTCAGGGAAGGCTTGCAGAATATGCATTTGCATGCTACTCTGCACAGAATTTCTTTGGAATACATAATTTTCAACGTTTCCTTTTTTTTTTTTTCTTTTTGAAAATCTAAGTCGGCTGTATTTATGGACTCAGAACTTGTGATTCAAATTCCTCTTCCTTTGGTGCTGAATAAGGAATCCATGTTTGAGACCTGCTTGTTTACATAAGTTAGATAGCTCCTTCTCTGATACTGTAGCCTTGAAATCTCTATAGATATCTGAATCCTTTAAAGATGTCTAGTAGCAAAATAGAACCCAATACTGTAGAATCAATTTCCTGAAACTAGTTATGTTAATATGCTACCATGCTCTTGGTGGAAATTTGTTATGGGGAAGAGCCGCATCTTTATGAGACAAAATTTCATTTGTTCTTGAATTATTTCAGGGAATATTCTTGGAATGTAAAGAGCAAATAGCATACTATAATCACCTATATTTTAATTCTATCTGGTTTCTTCCGTTGGTTTCTCATTGGTTTTTCACTACTTTTAAAATAATTTAAAAATACCTCTGATATGTCTCAAAGCTGAACAGAATGACCAGTGACTTGGTTTTCCTCCCAGTTTCAAATTGCCATGAGAGAGAGTCGTGAAGAAAACGTGTTTGGTAGGACGTGCCCGTAATTTGCTATATTTGTAATCAACACAGTAACTTTTCTGGTGAAAAGTCTTCTAGGACAAAGATAGTTTTTTTGTTTGTTTGTTTGTTTTGTCTGATATTGAATTAAATTTGCATGGGAGAAGAGGAACAAAAATCTGCACACTGTAATATAGACTTTGTTTGGTGTGAGGCTTATGTATTATTTAGTATACAAATCCTTCTCAACTCAAAGCTAGTCATTCAGGTTCCTTGAATAGCCAAGATGAAGGATGAAGAGGATGAAAATGATTTGGAGAGCTCTCACCATCTCCAGGGACTTTATCTGTCCTAGCACAGACTTTTAGATGGCAAAAGTTAAATGAATAACTTCTTTAATGACTTATGCTCAGCCAGAGGCTGAAACAGAAATCTAATACTTTCTAATTAAAAAGTATTAAAAGATTAAATATAATGGAAGGACTTCCTTTATAGTGAGAAAATACTCATTATTTAATCATCTAAATACTGTTATTTCAGAGTTCAGTAAGCCCCTCTAAATGATTCCTTAAAATTTAACTTTGCGTCTTCTCTGTCTATTCTGAGTACTGTGTCTCAAGCCCTAGTTTTGGAGAGAATTTTAGCATTTTGTGCTGGGCTCTGAACAATCTGATGAGATCAGGATCTACATAAAGGCCAAATGAGTTATACTGTAATAACTTCTGATAACTCAAACATAAGACTGGATTCCTGAGCTTTTCTTGTTCCTTTGAAAGGTATCACAGCTGCATATGTCATTTTATGACCAAAGGGCAAAATGCAAGTCCCAGAAAGATTACAGTAGCTGGGATCCAGCATGTATTTTTTTTAAACGAAACTTGATTTGGTAGGAACGAGAACATTTTGAGATACGCTGTGGCCTACTGCTTGTCTTCATCTTCCCTATCCCTTCCACCCCTCTCCAGTCCCAGAAGCTAGTCACACTTTTTTCATGTTAATGAGAGCTTTTTTTTTTGGTACAACTGTCACTTGTCCATTTTTTGTTTGTTTGTTTTTTGATTTTAAGCAATGAAGGCATTCTGTTCCTAGTGACAAAGTTACTTTTTCTCTCTAAATGTTACAGGTATGAATAATGTTCTCTACAAATTCTTTAAATGAATTATTACAAAGCGCAATTCTTAATTAAAAATTTTAAAAAGAAAAATAGTTTCTTTATGATTTCATCTTCAAATATAGCTCCATAATTACTCTTTTCAGTCTACAAAGCTCCGATGAATGGCACATGAAACAAAATTATATGAGTATGTAAAGCCAGATAATTACATAATTACATAATTACATGTGGTATCTTGTCAGTACATTGCTTGGATTAAGGAAAGTTGTATCAAAATAATTCTGTTTCGTCATTCTGTAGTAAAGTATTTCCTCATCTGGGAAGTGCCCTTCTGCTTGTAGTACTTCCTTTCTGATCGTCTATAAATTCAGCCAGTCTGAAAGTGACTCTTCATACTTTAATATATATTCCTCAATGTCTTTGACATGTCATATCACTACATGGATGAAGAGTAACACTGTGCTGACATGGCCGCAATGTCCAGTCATTTTCATGGACATTATTCTTCTGTTCTTCTGTTCAAGCTTCTCTCAGGCCAGGACCATGAATCTGCCTCTCTAAGAGAGTCTGGGCAGATATAATCTTTTTAAAACATCAGTTATTATCTCTTCCTTAACTTTTGAGATTCTTAGAATTGCCTCACAGTCTTAGCAATGTGCTCCCCCGCCTCCAAAGTTGTCATGAATTTCAGTTAGCATCAGAGCTGGTTAAACTAAAAGCCAGTAGTGAGTGCCAAAAAGGGATGCTGGCATTTAAAAGCCATCCTTGCAGAATATGTGACAGTATTATAAGTGCCGCCATGCTCAAAATGTTACCAGTAAATTGCCTTCATATAGCAGATTCATTTTTCAATGTGTCCTGCAGCATTTGAGAATAGTATCTCATAACAGCATATCTGTGTGATCCACAGGGAAATGAGGCTTGGGGAATTTGGACCATTCCCAATACTGCTGTCTACCTCAAACTTGCAGATTGCTGGCAGTCGCCAGCAGCTAAACTGTGCTGGCAGCACCTGCTCCTGAAATATGTTTTCGCCTTCAGACGCTCTGCAGTTTTTGTCTGCTTTCTCCTATCATTTTCCAGTTTCCTTTGCTGAAAAAGGAAATGGAGAGGAGGCAGCAGCAGCCATGCCTCCTTAGTACGACTTCTCAGTCTTTCCAAAGATGTTTGCTCTCCCAGCACCTTGTTCCCTCGCTTGGATTCCCCAGCCCTTGTGGTACTCCAGTGTGGGGCAGAGAAAGTATGGAAAAGCTTACATCACGCTATAGCAGCTTTCGAGCAGCTTATTTTAGAGGCAAGACCACTGGCACATCTTCTTCTAGGGCATGTTCTCCTCCACCCCAGATCCAGCAGCTCATCCATATGCTTAAAGAAGTGAATGAAGCAAGCACATTATATGCAATGCATATATTGGCCCATTGCCATCTTGGAAAGGTTATGTGCATTTTTCACTACATCATTTTGGACCACATGCTGTAGGTATTCCTGCTTGAGCAGGGGAATTGGACTAGATGATCTCTAGAGGTCTCTTCCAACCTCAACCATTCGGTGATTCTTAAGCAGGTTCTTAATTTGCCTCAAGACTTGGCTGTGGCAAGGTGCGTCTCAACATGAGTCCTGACCATTGGCTGCACCTGGTCTAGTGTCTTGCTGTCAGGTCATGTCAGTGCTGCAGTCACCTGTGCAGTCCTCTCCAGTCCCATCTAAAAGAAAATTAGGAAAGTCAAAGAGAAAATCAGTCTGTATTAAGTAATGCTTTCACTGCTATTTTTTTCTGACATCTTAATGGTGCATGCTTTTAAAGAGTCAAGAGGTTACATTCTGATTTAGTTGAAACTACATAAAGCAGTCATCAAAAAATGTCTGGAGTCTGTTTAGATATGAGCTCTGGAGACTTGGAGCCTTCCCTTGACTCTTAGTGTATGAGTTGAGCATACTTCATTTGTGATGGGTAACTTAGCAATTCCCTTGTGATGTGCTAACCTTGAGGATACATCATGACAGAGCGTTGTGCCTGCGTGGGCACATACAGATCATGATGTTCATAGATCTATGACACATGCATACATCTGGTTAGCATACAGTACAAGGCTGCTTTTAGAAAGTTTAAAAGCTGAGTGCTCAATTTGTACCATGTAACCATTATCCCTAAATGGATCTTATTAGATTTTTTTAGCAAGTACCAAAACTGGGTGATATTTTAAGATGCAGTCTAATACTCCTGTGTTTGTTGTTGTTGTGTTGTTGTCATTTGATTTTTTTTTCTTAGTAAAAACCTCTCTGCTGTTCAATTTAATTTTAACACATGTTTACAATTATGATAATAGCAGGTAGTTCAGTACATGTGACCTGGCGGGAGGATAAATGTTATTTGTTCAGGGAACCTGATGCCTCCTAAATAAGGCTAAATAAGAATGTAAAACTCATAAATTAAAGTCCTACAATGGCTACCAGAGTCCTGCATGATTAGTTAAGTTTCTGATATTCTACCTTCATGTCTTTTCCTCTAGGAAAATTTGCCTAAAATTTTACTGACTTCTTTATTATAATTTCTTGGCTCTTTGTTATTCCTGGACTTTTCAGGACTACCAATTCAAGGAAACAGATTATCCTTTTTCCCTGAGGAGATTCTGCTTTAATGTTCTATGTGGTGAAATTTTCAATAAGTTATGTTCAAAATTGTTGATATTCTTGCAGAATATATATGCTTGCGTATTCACCTTTTCTTCAATTCTGACCAACTCCTTTCTGTAGGAGTGAGAATTATTGCTTTCTGTTGTCATGGAAATAGCTCTTTTACTGATACTTGTGTGCACGACTTAGCATATGGCGGATGAAACATTATATTAACTGATGTTTAAAATGTATGCTCCTTATTATGGGAATTGAAAATTTAATGCATTGTGTAGCATGCTTAATCTTTTCAGTACAAGGCTAAAAAATATGCTCCAGCCCAACCTAAGAATTATTTTAAGGTTCTGCCAGCTAACTTGGATGCTTATCCTTCCTTAGCTTCCTGTAGGATGTTTGCTTCTCTTGGTGTCCTTTGCTTTAGGGTATTCAGGCTTGAAAGCTTGTTTAGTGTTGTACAGCAATCCATACAGCACCATCTTTACTTTTCTCCCCCCCCCCCCCGCTTTTTTTTTTTTTTAAATAGAAAAGGCCTGAAAAGTTAGTGCTCACAGGGCATGTATGCAGGCCAGGTTCTCAGGGGCAGGAGTTGAGTTTTCAGTGGACTTGATCCAAAGACCACTGAAAGTAATCACCTGTCCTTAATAGAAAAGACAGGTTTACTGAAGGTGGATCTTGCATTGTGCTTCAGCCACCTGCCACACTGAAGAACTATCAGCCCATCAGTGGGGGCAGCTGAAGCCTCTCACACTCGTTCCTTTTCCCTCTTGATCTCTCCATACCCTCCATGTAGCCAGGAGGGCAGAGGGAGCTTGCTACTCCTTAAATTGTCCAAGGAGGTTGAAGGTTATGTTTCTGTTGTATAGATGTACAGGAGAGGTACAAGCACCATCAAAAGAGCCTGAACATTGCTCATGCCTGGAATCTGCAGCACATCTATAGATTGTGGGAGCTTCTGCCTAGATGCCCTGAACTTGCATTTGGACCCTCATATTTAGAAATTTTGTGGATGGGATCCTTCTCCAACTCCTCTGTCAGAGAGCTGGAGTTTCATCTGTGGACACCTTTATGACTTGGCAGAACCTGCTGTATTGTCTGTGAGGTGGACAGCTCTTCTATGATGCTGATTGATCTTCTGGATGACTATGGAAACAACAGCTCTCCTATGATGCTGGTCGATCTTCTGGATTATTATGGAAACAGTCAAAAATTGTAATTGCTTGAAAGATTAATGATAGGAAAATGTGACTTTGACTACAAATAACCAGCTCAAAAAACACATACTTCCTCAGAACAAACCTATACTTCTATGGAGAAAGCCAACATCTGTATAAACTACTTTCATTGCAGTAGACAAGTGATTAAAACTACAATCTTTTGTTTGAAAGATTTCTCTTAATTTAAAAACAGGCCCGGCTCTATCAAGTTTGAGAATGAATGTGACCAGAGCTTGTGGCTGTGCAGTAGGCAGGTCAAACTCTTCTTTTCCTAACAACATCAATGCTACATTGATCTTTTCACATGGGCTGTGCTTTGCAAGTCATTGAAGAGGTCATTGTCAAGAAGGCCAATATGCTGAACCTGAAAGTGTGTGATGTTTCTTTCATGATTTTTTTTTTTCAAATTTTCTTGAGCTTTCTGCTGTCGAGTTTCTTTAATACCCTAATTAGCTTTATTGTTTATATTACTGTCATTCTCTAATTAGAGCAATCACATCACTGAGTAGTTGAGGATCTTCTGCTTTTTCCTCTAATTATGCTTGTTTTGTCAAGTCTTGGTGTTTCCTGCTGCTTATTCTTATCCATGTGTTCCTACTATCTACAAATTGATGTTGTCATGTACTAATGGTTTTCAGATAAACTTTCCAGTTTTACCAAACTGGCTGTTCTTAGCAATCAGCGGAAACCCTATAGTTCCATTTAAAGGTGACAGGACTGATACTAATAAGTGGGGATAACAAATGCACAAAAGAAAGTGAGGTTGATGTCTTTAATCATCTTTCTAAATCCATCACTTAGAGTTCAATCCCTTCAGACACCTTCCACAATACCTTTATCATCTCCTTCTGGTTGTATTTGCTGCTATCCTTCAGCGTGTTGGTTAGTTTATGTCAGTGATGAAGACTTTGTGCTCTGGAACACAGAGCAGGACACACCAACTCTTGCATATGTTTAGTGCAGCTGAAAGTGTGTACGCTCAAGTCTATACAAACTGCCAATTTTAAGAATTTTGGACAAAATTCAGCTGAGTAGACAAAAAGTAGTTACGGATTCCAAAACGGTTTCAAAGCCAGTTTTTACAAATTTCTGTGTGTCTAACAAGCAAGCCTTAACACAGAAAAACCATGAGCTGCTGCTCAATCCCCTGTGGTGTGAGGGTGTCCCCGGCTCTCCACAGACGTGGGCACCTGCAGAGAGTCAGGGCAGGTCTGCAGCGGCCGTGTACTTGGCGCCGGCCCTGGCTGGTGCCTGAGGTCAGGGATTGTCAAAATGTGCCTGGTGCTTTACTGGTAGAGGAAGCAGTCACTGCCTGGAGCAGAATAGCCTTGTTCAGAACAGAAAGGGACCCACCACACTATGCGTTAGAATAGTCTGCCTCTTGGGACTTGAACATGTCTTTACTGGTTTCAATGATGCTATGGAGGTAGGGTGTTCATCGCACCCTTTGGATCACTGGAGAAGAAATTGTGAGAAGTTCTGGTTTTTAGGTATTTATTACTCAAGTAGCAGGAAATGGCTCTGCCTGCTAATTCTTCAGCATCTTTTGTTGTTTGTGTCCATATATTTACCTTTCAAAAGAAACAGTTTCCATACATATTGTCTAACCCAAAGCAGTTTTGGTAACCGTTAATTAGAAAAGAATGGATTTTTTTTTGTAGGAAGGTTTCTAGCTATTAATTTTAAACTTTGCACAGGCATGCAAGCAGAAAAGTAAGTCCAGAAGGGTTAATAACATGTATAATGCACAGTGAGATCAGAGAAATATGCAATATATACTTTTTGGAACCTTTTTCTGTGCAGCAAGTTTAACAGCAGAAACAGCTGATCATTCTTGATTTGAGTTACATAAATTCATTGCTCACCATTAGAATTTTTATTAAATGTGTTATCATACAATTTTCAAATGTAGTGGAATACTAGGATTAGCCAGAAGTATATCAGTGATGTTCAATGAGCCTGCGCTTAAAATCCTGATAGTATTTTACCTATAGATTTTATATTAGAGATTTGATTTTTGTAAAAGCTCTAGGTAAGCTTTTACTTCTAAGGCAATGATAAGATTAGATTAGAATGTGCTTTAAGATGTAGGGATTAAACTTCTGGTGTGAGTGGTATTTTTTCCTATTTCAAAAAGGGAATGCCTTCCCCCCAAAAGGGAATGAACTTCGCTCATCTCTTGTGAACAATCATCTCTTCATAGATGAAGTGTCAGTGTAATCTAGCACTTGAATTCTCATCTGTCTAACATCTGACCCGAGGTACCAGATAATTCAGTTTCTCTAACAGTTCATTCACTTTTGCTGAGAATGCAAATACAGTGCTTACAGAAGAGTTTGAGGGAGAAGTGTGGCCACTCAAGGCATGGCTTCTGAATGACTACAGAGGATTACTGCCAGCTGGGAAACCGAAGTAATAACTGAAGGTTTCAATTTTACAAAGTCTGAGTTCACACTTAATCTCCTCACATTGCAAGTAATTTAACTGTCCTCCATTATGATACTAAGTTAAGTATAACCTACTCTTTTCTTTAGATTTGTCTTACATTTAAAAGACTGTGTTACGTGTCACCTTTGAATATTTGTTACTCTGTGACTTTAGAAATCTAGAAAAAGCAAATGACATTTAAGGTTTCCAGGTAATTCCTGTGCCCATCACATCTAACATGTTCAGGAACAGTTAATCTGTGTATGTCTAGCACATTTCTTTGGGACTTTCTGGTGGTGGGTGGTCTCAGTTACGAAAGAAATTCATTTTTATGTGTCTGGATAATGTGTTTTATGATTGAAAATGTCGCTAGAAGAGCCAGATCTTACAGATGCTCTAATGGCTTGGTGAATTTATCTCTCTCCAAAACTCTTCCCAGAGCTAGACTCCTTAATTGTGATTGATTCTCTTCAGCCGTTTCTTAAGCTTTGAGGTCTATATTTTAAGAAGAAGACTCTTTGCAATGCTAAACTGAAATATGGCAAAATATACCTTACGACCTGGTTAAACACTAGGACCAAGACATGGTAGAAATTACTTTGAAGGGTTTATGCCCTAGGAATGAGGAACTTGCAGCTACCTCTTGCCCTCTGGCAATAGGGACAGAGCCTGACTCATCCTGCCAAGGCTGTGGTGCCTTTTATGGTTTCTTCTCTCAGCTTCAGGTTTGGTTTAGGAGTGACATGTATTTGGGGGCAAGATTATTCTGTGGGCCAGAGAATTTGTGAATTTAAGTTGTCATCAAAGGGGGAATATATTTTCCACAAAGGTGATAGCTGTCATAATCCATGGATGTCCAAAACCAAGACTTAGTATAACTTTAATTAGGTAGCATTAGGATATTAAATTCCTAAAAGTTTAGTTATATTCTGTATGCATAGATTGGAAGTGCAATTCCCTTCAAAGTGTTTTTTTTTCCCCAGTTTTCCCTGCACCACTTTTATAATATTGCTGAAATTTCCAAGAGAAAACTAATTTCAGATGAAGTTTTCTTCCCTAATACAAAGAATGGGATGGCTGTTTTAGAGATTAGTAGATTTCTGGTTGTCTACATGTCAAGTTACCTCTGTGGAAGATAAATTATCCTGTTATTCAAATGTTTTACACGGTATACTTATATAAACTTATATGAAAATAGATAATTATTTACCTTTAGTATTTTGCCTCGCTAATATTACGGCACTGTTATCTGCCTTAACTTTAGATGTCTAAAATATAAGCATGGAAGTGTCAGTTAATTGCCTAAAGTTCCTCTGGCGTTTAGAGGAAAATTCTTTGACCATTTTAGACTCCAATTGTAGGATGAGGCAAACATCTCTCACTTTGTTGAGTCAAGTCCCCTTTGACTATAAGGGAATTCAAACTTAGCAAAAATCCTAGTATACATGAACACCATTATTAAAGAATATTAAATAATATTTGACTAGTTAGGTACTAGTAAAATGCAAATTAACTCTTTTTTTTTTCTTCTGCAAAGATATCACTTCAATTTTTCCAAATTATTCAGCGCAAGGTCAAAAAACACTTGCTTTACAGAGAGGACACCATTGCTGAAGGATTCCTCAGAGGAAAATGGGTGAGTTACTTTCATTTTACATGAAATAGTTCTTTGCTAAACTCTTCTATTTAATCGTACATGAATCCCTCTTATATTTTGAATCTCTCATATTCTGACACCAAGCCTGCTCTGAAATAATGTGAACACCAGGGGTGATGAAAAGAGATTTACCTTGGAAGAGCCCGAATGAAATAAAAGGGTCCGTGAGTGCAGAAAGAAAGAATGTAAGCTCTGAGATGGGGGTGTTTAGAGAACTCTAAGGATGAGTAGCTACAGGTCATGTGCTTGCGTTGCTCCTGTGTGCTGTTGTGTCTGACACACTGGAAGACCTAGCAGAGCTGTAGGGAAGGTTCCTGAGGGGTTGTACATGCTAAATCCTGAAGCAGGTCTGCCTGGTGCTCCAGAGGGCAGCTCTACCAGGTGCACCTAAATATTGTGTTATTTTTTTGTTTTTGCTCACTGCTCTACCCAGCTGTGTCACTGAGGGGAGCTCAGTCTGTACTAAATAAATCTCTTTCCATGATTATTTCCATTAAAATCACTAACAGTGAAGCTAACACACGCAGGAGCAATTGCATCTGTTATCCAGCGAAATAGACCACTGTTTTAATTTTGTTTACTGAAAATGTGTGACAGATTACGGTGCATGGCTCTTCATAATCCAGATTTTACCATGGATGATGATTCCTGGGATAACAGCTCTGCAGAATTTGAACAAAGGTTTCAGCTGGGAAGTGGATTGACCAGTTTGTCCAGATCTGCCTCTTCTGAGAGATATGAAATCTTGGACAACCTCCATGTAAAGTTCAATTTATCAAAGATGAGGTCTGAATTCAAACATTCATTTATGTCTCTAAGAATTCTTTTTTTTTTTTTTAATTTCATTATATATGTAATCTTCTATGTGTGTAATGCAATCTTTCTGTGGTCATTATAGTAACTCTTTAAACATACACAATGCAAAATATAACCAGGCATTTTTGTATCTTTAATTCATTAGTATACTTCATTCTTTATCTCAAGGTAAACTTTGGCAAGAAGAGAGTTGGATCTGTTAATATATTAAAAATACAATATAACAACAAGACTTTTTTTTTCAGGATGTTATCTCCTTGTTTTTAATTAGCAAACCCTTTAATCTCAGATACTAATTCTCTCTGCTGCTTCTAGAGTTTCAACACTTTTTCATACTCTGCTATGACCTCTGCTAATAGCTCTTTGGATTTGCAAAGAGTCCAGGCTTGCATGTCCGTAACTCCGTGTTGACCTGCAGATGCTTTTTAACAAGGCGTCCATGATTTTTTTCCCCAATATGCCTGTTTTGCTTGCATGTCACTTTACAGCTGTTTTCCTTCTTTCATCATGCATATTATATTGTGTGGAGTGCCACTCTCTTGCTGAATAAATGAAGTGGGATAATTTCAATGGCTGCAATTAGTGCAATATGAGCAGATGTGAAGAACTTTGGCAGAAGTCTTTCTTCACACTCTCAGCGCCTTCCCTGGTATTTGCTGGAACAAAGGCATTGAGTAGGACTCTGGAATCAATTGTTTCCAATATGGCATACATTTATATTCTGGAGAGTAATATATTTATCTGGCAGAACTTCCTGTGAATTATTTTCATTGCTTTAATGTTGGTTGTACATACGAGGCCAGCTCCTTGGCTCTTGTAAAGCAGCATAACTCCACTGAGATAATAAATGTACCCTAACTGCCTGACATCTCATGCAGATCAGACCAAAAATCATTCGGTTTAGAGCAGGGGGTGAAATCCTTCATAGATTTATATTTCATGCGTTTCCCACTGGAGTCAAATAGGTTTGTGCTGCAAGCATATATCAGCAGTGAATTTGGCACTGAGTTTGTACTTGCATCACTGTGCCAGATTAGAACTGCAGAGAGAGACAGATTGCAAAACATGGGCAAGTCAAAGGCTGATCACTTCTCAACCATAAGCTGTTAAAAGCACTGCTTCCCTAATACGAAATACCATGAAAACAAACAGACAAGAGGAAAAAGCCTTCTGAATTCTACATTTAACAAAATAACCTTTTTCAAAAGCTTTTTAATTATATTTTGTCAGCTCCTCGAGACGACTTTCTGCTATTTGCAAACAAGTGGTTATGAATTCATAAAGGCTTAATTAATGCCTTTTGATTTCTCCTATGTCTTTAAATCAAGTTATTGATGTTTCTTGCTTCAATAGTAATATGAATTATTATTGTTATTTTTAGAAATTACAATTCAGAAGTGCAAGCAGAAAATGTCAAGCGCATTAAAACTATATAAGTGGACTGGGCTTTAATAATTCTTAAAATAATATGTTTTTGAGAAGTAGAACTTTGTAAATACAGGGACAATAGACAAGCAGGGGAGAGAAAAGTATGACTGAGCTGGCATTAGGTCTTTTCCATAGATCACACAGTAGCTAAATAAGTCATCAATTGCAAGGTACTGATAATGGCTTTTTTTGGTCATTCATCCTGTTTCAAACCTTTATTATACTCCCCCCATGCCTGCCTTGCTTTTCATCACAGTAGGGCTATTTGTTGTTTCCTGAAGAGCCCACCTAAGTGACTTCCTATCTTTGCTGCCTTATCCAGATTTTTATTTTGTACAAAGTCTGTGTAAAATTTCTACCATTTTAATATAGCACCTTTGTAGCCAGATTGACTATGACCTCATATTTTAATTCACTTTTTTTTCTACCTGTTTGGAAAACACTAATGAGAAGAAGGAATCTTTAGAAAACAATATTTTTCGAAAATGGATCCCCAATCACTCAGTGTTCTCAATCAATGAACTTGATTTAGAAACT
>NW_010587168.1:158462-212115 GCF_000705375.1 Tinamus guttatus | reverse complement strand
CTTCCCTTCCCTTCCCTTCCCTTCCCTTCCCTTCCCTTTCAACAGTCTGTATTCCTCCCTTCTTCCTCTTATTGCCCTCATTTTTCTCCAGGAAACATGCTCTCTTTTTCTGCCTCTGAACTTTAAGCACACCTGTGTTTTCCTGTCCTATTCCTAACATTTCACATTCCTCTTTCCTCTCCTCCTCCTATCCCATTAAGGCATGTTCTTAATCTTTGTTGTGCCTCTGTCACCACATAAAAGCATCACCATAATTGGCTTTTAAATGTGCCCATCTTGTGATGCTGAGAGACGGTTAGAGGCAGATGTTGAGCAACTCCTCTCCCGGCTTTTCTGCACTCACTTCTCCACGGTAGCAACATAAACGGCACAGCTGGATGATGCTGGGAAGCAGAGGAGCTGTCAGGAGCGATGTGCAGGAGCGCCGTGCTGGGAGCACACGGGCAATCGCAGTGCTCCGCTGTGCAAAGGACGGAGCATCGCAGGAGGCAGGCAGCTCGCCACGGGGCTCTGCCCCTGCAGTCTTTGACATCAACAAAGCCTCTGGCTGCAAAACTCGCAGTTCTTTAACTGCCATGAGGAACACATTTTTGGCTGGCAAGGTTTCTGTATCACAGGATGAAAAAAAATGACTTTCCATATTCCCTCAGATGGGAGTGTTTATTTCCTAACAGATGCTTAAGATTACAAATTTGCTCTAAGAGGCAATTGAATGAAATAAATCAAGTATATGACTTTGGCAGAAAGTTAAAGTAATGAACATTACTTGTCCTTGCTATGTGTTCTATGGCAGGGTTTCAGTTGTAGGGCAATATACCTGAAAATATTGAAGACAAACTTATGATTTGTTATCAAACTTATGAGTTGTTTGAAACAGTTTCCTTTAAGCATTTGAAACAGACTTTGTAGATAATTTTCATTTTTTGTGTTAATACAGTTTAATGTGTGTATATATATATATATTTTTTTTTTCTCACCCTAGATTTTATTTGGCATCTATCCAGATCGAGGTGAGCCCTGGCAGATGTTTGCTGTATCACCTCTGGAAAGCTTCTGTATCCTTCTCATGAAAATTGAACTGAAGTTTCATTGATAAACTGGTTGAAAGGCTGCTTTCTGTCTTGTATCCTGAAAAGATTCAGTGTCTTCAGAGCCCAGGCTGTTCTTAGACTTTTCTTTTGATGTTGGCCACGGTCCTGCTCACCCAGTCATCCTGAAGGAATCCACCTGTCTGGCAAAATTTGTGCTTTCCATCTAGGCCCTGTGTCTGGTTTCATTGCATGAACTCAAGAGTGTGAAAATGCGTTGCAGCCCCGCTGGGTTAGGTCCCATAAAATAGTTGGGACATGGTTAGGGTCCAGCTGCAGTGAACACTCCCTGGTCCAATATGGTCTGTGATGCTATACAGCGAACCACTTTGAAAGCAGCTAAGTTGCTGATGTACAGGTATGTTTTGGTAACAGATTAGCCCAGTTGTATGTTTGGATTGTGCACCAATCCAAACATAGGTGGAGGTGCTGGATTGTGAACCCATATTTTTCAGTGGAGCTACAGATCCCCTTAGAAATTTTCATGATCTGTAGATCATGATCATGAACAGTTCATGATCTGTTCAACAGTGAATTTAGGTCTGCTGATTGTCAAGGAACTATTCAAGAGAGCAAGCAACAGAATAGCCAGAGATAAATACGATTCACTGTAGGTGAATTAAGACCTGAATGTGAGAAGTCTTTGAGGGATGAACATTCCATTAGTAAGCAAATAAAGCTTTTGAAAAGAAACACATTTCTATTTTACATCATTTTTATAGTTTAATCAGGCTACTTTTTTTTTTTTTTTTGGTTCTTATTCCATCAGCCTTAGAAAGTGATTCAACTATAGACATATTTCAAAAGCATCTGAAGTTAGGTGTTTGCTTATTTAGGTAGGTGTTATCTGATGGAGGAGCCCCCAACTTGGAGAAGGGGGAGTCCGCTTTAAATTGTTTCGGCTTTAGCATTTTCACTGTTGTCAATAATGGCACAGTATCACACCAGTATTAGTAAGGTAAATGAGGAAGAAAAGATTAATACTTAAGGGTCATGTATAGCAATTAGTTGTTGAGATTGGTCTTTGGAGGAAAGCAAGTGAAGAGGTAGTAGGACCAGTGATAGCATCAGCTGTAGATCCTTGCCAGTATCCTGTTCACATCAATATTTTGTCCTTGAAACTATGTTTAAAAGCTCCTATTTACACATATATGTATTCATAGACAGCATCAGGACTGTAATGGCTCAGTCTCTCAAATCAAGGTATATTGGCAGCAAATCTTTGCATTCAAGCTTCAGTCAATTGTCATACTATAATTTGAGGATTTGCTCTCTTTCCTCAGATTTTGGGTTGTTTGTGATGTTATACATGTTGACTTAAAAACCAGTTATTCCATTTACTTGTTCCAGGAAAGTGCTGGTATCACTGCGATAGGAGAACTAGCAAGTGTTCCTGTATTTCAACTTTTACCTATTATGTCAGGATGCTTTTGCCAAATAGCTGTCAGACAGTGAGAATTATGCCAATCCATTTCTTCAACAAACCCAGAGCTGAAGCTTCTTAGCCTTTGTCATAGGTGTTGAAAACTGGATGTTCTGTCCTTGAACTCCTCTGCTGAGGTTCACTGATCTGTGAGAAAGTGAGTAAGAGGTAAGAAATCCAGCAAAGCCATGCCTTATTTTCAAGGTGACATGGTAATTCAAGCAGAAGGGTCAAGGAGAAAGATTGAATTCATAAATGAGGTTTGGAAAAGGTGTGAGCAATTCTGAACGTCACCTCACTGGCTGCCATTGACTGCCAGACAGTGACATTGGCTGCCAATCTTTATTTGTGTGGATGTAAACTCATATGTTTATCCTCTGCTTTGTTACATAATGAAGAAAGAATTCGCCTTTTTGGCTAGGCTTGGATAATGCTAGCTATTCACAGAGTGATGTCAGAGATATGATTTCTGTTGGCTGACAGACTGCAGTATTCCCAGGGGACATCAGGAGCTTCTTTCTGAATTTGTACAGCCATTTCTTGGTAAACTGTCAGGTGTACAAACCCTTAGAGGATATTATATCAGACAGCTTTGGGTGGAAAACAAGTGACTTAGCTCATATAATGCTAAATTATGCATATGAATATTCGTTAATACTTGTTCATGCCTAAAAGCTGTTAAGAAATACTGAATGTGTGCTAACAACTGTGTACTTCACTTTTTAAAAAAATCCTTCCATTTCTATTTCTTTTCATGAATGCCGTGCACATGGATGTGTGTGTAGTGTTTGTGCGGTTGCATGGACACGGTGACTAGAAAAATCTGAAAAATAAAAAAAAGTAAGTTGGAATTACATTTGGCTTCACATACTTTACATCAGCCCAGTGTCACTTAGATATTTGTGATTTTCTTGTCATGCCTATTTGCTTTAAGATGCATCTGAAGGCAAGATTTTCTGCTTCTGACTGTTGGGAGAGAACTATGTCTGCTGGTGTGGAGGAGACCTGCTTTCCATATGGTGTCTCTCCACTTTCTTTTCACTTGTCTAGTTCTGTTTGGTGTCTTTATACTTTCATCTCTTGCTTATATTTACTTTAGTTATTTTTCACAGAATCACAGAATGGTTAAGGTTGGAAAGGACCTCTAGAGATCATCTAGTCCAACCCCCCTGCTCCAGCAGGCACACCTAGAACTCGTGGCACAGGGTGGCATCCAGGTGGGTTTGGAAGATCTCCAGAGAAGGAGACTCCACAACCTCTCTGGGCAGCCTGTTCCAGGGCTCTGTCACCCTCACAGCAAAGAAGTTCTTCCTCTCATGGAGATTCCTCCTGTACTTACGTATTTTCTGTGTGTACCCTCCTGTACTTTTGTATTTTCTGTATGTACCCACTTGTACCTCCCTTTGCTTTGACCATCCCGTTAGATACAAACCTGACATTAAGCTCTAAGGTGGGTTGGCTGAAATTTCTGAAAACAACATATAGCCTCCTTTCTGAGTGTCTAAGATGTGTTTAATTTTCAAAATAATGGTGATATTGTGCCTTTTTTCACCACTTGTGATTTATTGAATTAAATTCTAACTGTCAGTTCTCTAATACCGGAGAGAACTACATCTATATTAGAGTCTGACCGCAGGACCCTCTGTTGCAGAAAGCAAGATTCAATAATCCAAGTAGAATTTGTGAAGCATTTTCAGATCTTTGCTGAAAGGCTCTATGTTAAGCAGGAAGCATCAATAATTAATAAGATGATGTGCTTTTGGAAAGCAGATTTTAAAATCAGAAGAAGAAATATAGCATCTGAATAAATTTCTTAGCTTAGTTACCTGCACTTATTCTAAAACATTATTTTATCTAACACTTTGGCCATTCAAACCTTCAGGTAACCTCACTTTATGAACTGCATAACCAGAGAAAGAATAAGAAATATTTCTTACTTAACTCCTGCTACATAAGTTTCAATTTTGAAGAACATTCTGATATGCTAAATATTCTGTTTGTTCTTGTACTTCTGCATATACTGTGTCCCTCATAATTTCTGCTCTGGTCTAAGTAAAATTTTTAATTTTACTCAAGCAGTGTGGAAGAGTCGGCTGGAGCAGACCTGTGCACTAACCTTTGGAATATAGCTGGGCATTCTGGAATTATAAAATAATGGGGATTCATGGATGCTAACAAGGAATTGGGCAATTAAACTGTACACTAAGTCACTATCATTTAAAGAAGCATCAATGTCTATATGATATAGTGCCTCATTTTCTTTCACTGCCTCTATCAATTTTTCCTATTTCTACTTTTCTCAGTACTAGAAATGTTTGCTTATCATAAGAAAAGGTATAACATCTTCCAGCACTAAGACAAAAGGCTCACACCTAGCTCACTGAGCTGTGAATTTCCATCTCTGCTTTATCCCTGACAAGTGTTTCAATAATATTCTTGTTTGTTTGCTTTCAAAAGCCTTTGCACTGTGCCATGTTCCACCTATTTGAAAGAGATTTTTGTCAGTCTAGGTGAAACAATTTCATTTTCCTTTTTTGGACTGTTCATCAAAGCTTACCTCTCCTGTACCCCAAACTTGATAATAACTGGCTAGTGGATTGTGAATTTTTCCCAGATTGGTCAAGTATTTGAATTTTTTAAATATATGTTTAGACCCTTTCAGTTTGATCTACTTGTTTACTTTATCTGTGCTCATTATTAAACCCTTTGAAGGAAGGACTGACCTTTAGCAAGGTATGTATTTGTACAGAACGTAATGTAAAGGTGCTCTTACTCATTTACTCTTTAAGTGCAACCTCCAGAAAAAAAAATAATGAAATTAAATCATCTTAATTCAAGGCTGAATGAATCTAGTCAGTCCAAATCAGATGAAGTCAGAGAAATCACACTGCCTGTTAGTGCTTGTTTTCAGTGATTTATCTCCCTTCTCAGTGGCTCAGAGAGATTTCATGATGCTCAGTCCAGAATTAAGAATGTAAATTCAGAAAGCATTAGACGTATTAAAGTTTTAATAATATTTTGAAACTTAACTCTAAGGCTATTATTTTCATTTTAGTTGCATTCAGTGGAACTTTTTAGAACAATTTCACATATTTATGGTGCTGGGAGAAGCTATAGACCAGGAACACGTAAGACAGCTAAATGTGCTGACCTTATTATCAAATTCCTAACTGAAGCTGCAAGTGTTTGAATGATGAGTGCAAACGGGCTAATTAAGGAGCAAGAACAGGTCACTAGCAAAGCTGGTAATCATAATGCCAGGACCCTCAGTGGTACTGAAAAATCATACTTCCCAGTCCCTGAACCAGAAGTATAGATAGAAAAAGGCACTGTGATGCAGAGGATATACTCAGAATCTGATATATTTGTCTGACTCTGTGGAGGTCCTGAAAAGCTAAATTATTTTCCCAGGGAGCATAAAGTAATCAAATGAATGAAACTGCTTTCCTATCTCTTCAAATTTATTCTGTTTTGTTGCTATAGTCCTCTACTGTCAGATACTCCTCAGTTGTTTTTCATGGCAGAACACATTTTAAAATCTTTTATATTTGTCGGTGCTGTTGGAACTATACCAAGCATTTGTCCTGAAGGCAGTGTTCAACCTACTAAGTAGGTAGGTGGGGATTGGGACCGCATATAGGCAGCCAATAAAGCAGGATCTGAAGGCCTGTTTGAGAAAATGCTATAGGAAAGAAGAGTTTATTAAGAACTCAGAAAACTTCTGCTGTAAAGGGAGTGCATAGAGGAAGGATGGGTTCCAGTGGAGCGAAACTGCTCAGGCTTTAAAAATTAAAAAGGAAAGCTATAAAAGCATTCTTCAGATTGGGTAACCTAGCAGGTTGAGAAGAACATGTGGCTCAGCATGATGTACTGTGAAGGGAGGATGTGGAAACACCCTCACTGTGGGGATGGGACAGCAGTCTGTAAGATTAAAGAGAAACTTTCAAAGATCAGTGTAGAAATACCTTCAGTTAAGGACAATATATGAAAGTATTTGGGTCAAATGTATATTTGTCTCCTTTAAAATGTTAGAAGCTTAAGAAACTGGCCTGGTCATAAGTCACGATCAATGGGAGAGCAGAATAAGTGATACAAGCAAATGTTAAAAAAAAAAAAATGAAGCCAGCCATCTGCATGGAAGTATGACGGAATATCTCTGTAAATCATGGCATTTTGGTTAGTACTTCATACTCTAAATAAATGCCATGATGGAGGGTGAAGCAGGAATTCAGTATTTAGGGTGTGACTCATCTCAGCTACCACTCAGTTAGTCTTCCTAGGCTGTCTTTATAGTTAATAGAGAGAATAGATGCTTTTAAAGAGTGATTCCTTTGCCCTTAATGCGGTGGTCTAAAATCAGACAATGAATTACATCCTAAAAGCACTGCCTTTTCACTGATTTTAAAGGAAGCAAAGTAAGTAACTCATACAGATGTCCACAGTGTAGAAGTATAAATTTAGGTGAATGAATAATAATTTAAATGTTTAGTCATTGCATCGTGCTCCACAGAAGTTACAAAAAGTCAAGTGACATGAGATGATTGTCAGACACCCTTCAAACCCTTACCAGAGCAGCAAGTCAGAAAACCCAGAAGGGGAAAAAAAGCTCCTAGTTTAGATCTGAGCTGTAGACCTGAACTGGTTCCAGATGTAAATATAGAAAGCCACAAACCAAACACAAACCCAGATCCCTTGATAAGAGCAAAATAATTCACAGCAGTATATAATGTAAAGAATGGAGCTATATAAAAAATGAGGCAGTTTAGCTGAAATGAAATAACAAATGACAGCTCTGTCTGTAAATCTCATCAGGGAGATTTTTTTTGCATTAAAGGCACATATCACAGGCAACATTGTGAAGAAAGGCTGAAGAAAGACCAAAAATCCCAGCATAGGTAAACTGCAGAGTAAGAGGCAATATTATAAGTAAAAAGATAGTTTTCCCATAAGCTAAAGTCACATTAGAATGATTAAAATAGAGAAGAGATCACATTCTGTGAATTTGAGCAAAATATAAAATTAAGATAAGGCACAACAAAAAGTATTCTGAAGAACTGCTCAGTAAAAAGTCTCATTTTGATTTATGTGAGTGCGACTGTAGTTTCTCCTGGTTTAGTTTGATTCTGCCTTTCCTAAAGGCTTTGATCTGTGGCTTTATAACAATGGAATTATGACAGAGTCTCTAAATATTATTCAGACAAAGATAACTCTGAGGGGATTTTGGCTCTTAGTGCTTCTGTCCAGACCTTTGAATGATGTTCAGTTTCACTTGCAGTCAAATAAGAACTTATTATTACTATTGTTATTATTGTTTACTATGGCTCTTTCTAGCAGTTTCATAAATGCAAGGAAGGGAATGGAAAAAAGAAAGACATCTTAAGTATCCTCATCTTTGTAAGCAAAGCAGGAAGGAACCACTGTTATTCAAAATGAAGTTTCATTTTTTTCCCCCTTTATTTTTAAGCGTCATTTGTAATAGTCTCTTAATATGTCATTTGGGTAATTACAGGATTTATTTTAAAAGTATTGCTTAAATGGGAGCTGCCATAATTACACAGACCTGAAGCTTTTGTAGATGTAAATTATTGACTATGGTCCTAATAAAATGCAGACTGTCAGAAGTGTCCCAAGTCGTTGAGTTAATGACCTCAGGTCAGGAGGCTTTTCAGAAGTATAATTAATGTCTCTAGCTGAAGCTATAGCTGTAGTTCCAGTGGAGACTAATATCACTGTATTAGGACATGGATGAACTGTGATGTCAAGTCATATTTAAAACCTTGCTAAAACCCTTGTGTAATTTCTCTTGATGAGAATTGTCTCCTGATCTGTTGCATTTTAAAAAAAAATCCTTTCTTGGTCATTTTTTTTTAGGCAAATAGATGCTTGAGCGGCTCACTGTTTATAAAAAGTG
This sequence comes from Tinamus guttatus, assembly GCF_000705375.1. Next base: position 203,693 of record NW_010587168.1, on the reverse strand, counting down.
CTAGTGGTGGCTCTGCTCACTGTGCTAATCAGGATAGCATTTACATTGCTTTGCAATGCATGGGCCAGTCACCCACTGCTAGATTTGGTAGTATATATTTTGGGTGAGAGAAGGGGAGACATGTCTTGTCCAGATGCACTTTTCCTCCTAGGAATGTGCAAGATGCAACTTTTAAAGCTGAAGGATGTGCCATCAAGCACTCCATGCCAGAGGGGAGCAAGGGCCTGATCTGCTCACGATGGCCTGACTGGGGCTCACAGGGAGGCAGGATACAGTACTCTACTGGGTCTATTGGGTTTTTCCATCTCCTATTAAAATCTCTGAATCCTATGGGCATTGAAGCTTCTTTCTCAGAAGTTTCTATTAGATATATAGTCCTATATGTTTTCTTGAACAAATTCGCTCTAATATATTCAATTAGATGTTAAGAACCTTAAGACACTCAAGACGTGCTTATGTCGAATTATTTCAATAGCACATATATGTGTACAATCCTTTCCTGTCTTAGGATTTTTTTTTGTGGTGGTGCCTTAACCTTCTATCTGGTCACAAGCAGTAACGACAGAATGATATAGTCATTCTGCTATATTTACAAAATATCACAAAGGGTTAAAAACTCAGGATTTCCCTTTTCCCCAGACTCCCACAGATGCTTCTTTCTCAGTCATGCCAGAAATGGACTGCTAGCACTGCTGAATTTAAATAATCCTCAAGGTACTGGAGCTAATAGAGCCAGGCTTCCAATGCATTTGTGCATCATGGTTGCCTGACTTTTAAGTTATATTTTACGAGGAGTGCAGGTTGGCTGCACCTCATGCTACATGTCTGAAAGAGAAAAAAAAAAGGAAGAAGGAGACTGGAGGAGAAGGAGATCATGACTCCTGGGAGAAGCTTGAATATGTGCCATTTAGATGTTAGAAAACTTGTGAATGAGAGAAATCTTGACCAAAAAGAAAGAAATTTGTGCATTATGAATAGGCCATTGATTCTAGTTTAGTTTTTCATGTAGTTGCAGCTTCCACAATGTTTTCCAAAACCCATATGAGTTCAGGGACACTTAAGATGTTGAGTTGATGGTACAGCCTTTCATCTAGTACAGGCACTTAAAGAGTGCACAGATAGATACTTTTCTGTATCTGTGGATTTTCACAAAATAGTTTGGAACATCTATATCTACCTATATCTACAGTGTCAGCTGAAACTGTGAGTAGTGTCAAAAGTCAGTAGTAAGGGATGAATGTATTCAGCGTGATGCTGTGTGTCCTGGCTAAAATTAGTGCTGGTTGGTGAGGAAACAAACATCTATTTTATTCTTTGAATAAATCCAAGCATTTTAAGTGAGCAGTGTTTTCAGTGTAAGTTGACTAGTTTCTGTCTTTTTCTCTTTGGCCCTAGAATTTGTGCAACCTTTTGTTCATTTTTACTGGAAGTTTGCACCTTAACAACTTTTTTGACAGCTATGAATCTTACAGACTTCCATGATTCTGCCCTGATGAAATTAGAAGTAGGAGGTCCCTTTGTAGCAGATGTAGCTGGTCAGCAAACAGAGGAATATGTTGTGGTACAAATCAGCCAGACTGAAGATACTGGATCAAGAAGGAGACGCCAGCAGCAGGTGATGGTCTTCAAAATTTTCTTTCACTCTTTCTGAGATGTGTTTCAGCACTTGCATCTCCACCACCATTGGGTGGGATTGCAGGTAGTGCCTTTCCCTAATGCGAAAAATATATCAACGTCAGCTTTAGAAACAGTATTAAGATAATAATGAAGATGCATTTTATTTCATCTTTCTAAGATTCTCTTTAGCTTCTTGTATCAAAAATTTTGTCAGATTTAAGCCTCTGACCTCACACTTGCCATAGAGATTCTTGTGGTCAAAATTGGCAAAATTTCAAAAGACTTTTTGAAAGGGAAAAAACAAGTGTGAAGTGCCTTTTTGCACTTGCTGAAATACATTTTCAAATTTTCAAATGATGCATTTTTTTTCTCAAACATGTCACACCTAATGGCTTTATTTCCCTAAAGATTTTTCTTCTTATTATTATTGTTGATGTGGTCTGCAACAACTTCCTGCTGCTCTGCCCCAGAGAATTCAGGGACGGAGGAAGAGCTTTTGTGATGTGTCCTTGTGCATCTAAGAAACATCAAACTAAGCTTCCTCACTGAATAAGTAACAGTTTTACAAGCAAATATCTGCCTCTATCTCTGTATGTGTGAGTTAGCCTATTTTTTTCTGCCAGTGGCAGAAAAGGACCATTTCAGCTGGACAGCTGGACCGTTTCAGAAGTATTCCCACCATTGTCCTCAGCAGGACCAGTGTCACAGCACAGCAAACAACACTGTAATGACATTTTTTTTTTTTTTAAACCACCCATCCCACTGATGAGAAAACACAGGTAAATTGTGCTTGTGGTAGTGACGCCCAGGGAGCTTCCTGCTGCTGTGGGATAACTGGAGCACAATTTGCTCCAGCAACCCATCACCTGCAGGCACAGCAGTGGCAGGTCCTCCTATGCTCAAAGCAATAGCCAGAATACCCTACCCTCTATCTACAGAACTCAGATGTTTCTGTTCATCATGTTCTAAATTAGCGAGTCAAGATGTTTTTATGCACTTTTTAGGATACAGGATGAGGACAGGAATGAGAATTTAGGCTACAATTAACTGAGTTTTAACTATCTCCAAGTGCTTTTTCATTAAAAAAAGATGCAGTCTTTGGATCTGCATTTGAAGACTTTGTTTGGCTAAACTTGCCTGAATAGCAGTAAGTGTCACCGGCAAGGATACAACTAAGTGTAAATTTTCAGAAAATTTTCATGAAGAACAAATTTTACTATCTGTTCATTTTCACATCTAGGGGTAGGAGGCTGTTTCGAGACCTCTCATCCTCTTTACCTCCTGTACATTATCTTTTTCCCGGTAGTCTTTGGAAATGAACCATACTGTTGTCTCTAAGAGTAAATTTCCCTATGGTTTAGAGGATGTGTCTGTCAAGACAAGGCTGGCTGCGGGAGCATGGTTGAGCCATGCTATAAAAGCTTTGCTCTGATGGACTCTAACTCCCTTTTGTTTGAGGTGATTTGAATTTAAGAGGAAATATTTTAGAACGACAGGGGCACCGCAGAGAGCCCAGAGGAGGATCGGGGTAAGGTCTGTAGAATTTGTGGCATTGTTCAGAGAGAGCTGTGCAGACACCAGGGACTGTCTCTGACATACCCACTCAAGTGGAAAGGGTTTAAACTGGGATGTGCTAAAATGTTCGTCCACAAAGTTTCTCCTAAAAACATAGAAGATAGAAAAAAAAAACAGGTGTTAAAAATACAGAAGACACAGAGCCTTATATCACATTCGATAATTTTTGTTATTATTACCAAGTTTTACTCTGTTGCAGGTTGTGTACAACTGGTCACTACCCATAAGTTCAAGAAGAAATCATCAAATCATCACAACTAGAACCTTTGAGATACTGAACAGGTTGGCTGATAGACTGGGAAATGATCTGTCAAAATAGTAGTTTGCATAGATGTGACTGTAATGGAAAAATAAAATATTTTGAAAAGAATCTATCACTGCCTTCTGCAGGCAGTGGGGCAGGAAAGCATGACCTTTCCTTTGATTTTTAAAAGTATCTCCAAGACTGGTTTGTACTTGAGTTACATTCCAGAAAATACTATCTAGAGGGGTAGAGTTAAAATATTTGAAAAAGTTGCTTACAATTTTTTTAAAAAATATGTGTGTATATACTTATTAGGGTATAAATAAAACTAAAGATGTTTCATTTCATAAGGAAGCAAAACTTCCCTTTCTTTCTCCAGAGGCACCATCTTTGTAAACATTCAAGCTTTCCTACCAGAGCCGGGGAGTGTCCCTCTCTCTGTGAAGTACCAATACCTGCATGCAAGTATAGAAACACAAGTAACAATTGCATCCATCATCTTAGGAGGTGTCTACGTCCTGATTATACTGGAAGTAAGTTACATTTTGTGCTTTGATTTTATTTTTCCCCTTCACTGTAAATGCAACAGGGACAGTATCATCCTGGGATTTTAATGTACTCTCTCTGATTCTTTGCTGTACGATCAGCACTCCTAATATCATGAACAAAATTCTCAGATATGCTTGAGGAAATTGTCCTGAATTGCAACCAATTCTGGCAAGTTATACTAGCATTAGAACAGTTCTTGAGTATCTTTCTATTAGGACATCTCAATGTTTTTGTATTTTTAAAAAGATTATAGCTTGGCTGGGAGTGTAAAAGCAGAACTTGGTTAAAAATGTGAGGAAAGTCTTGGCTTAAAAACTAATTAAAATAGCTGACAAACATGTAGAAGAAAAAGTATGTTTTGGATTTTTCTTTTCTATGACACCTCAAAAAGCAAACTTTAAATTTAGTGTACTTTTTAAAAGGTTAACCTGAACATGCTTTTTAATATGAGTGACATTTAGTATTTCTCTTCCCATATTCTTTAAAGAGGAAATGGAGTCAGAGATAACATCAAGAAGTCAAGGGACGGTGAACTTTAGACATATATTACAACTTCATTCCAAAGCCTTGAGGTATCATACCCAACTAAAAGGCCTCACGTCAGTAATGAAGGCGGAAAACATGTCGGAAATAGCACAGGGCTCCAATAGGCTTCCTTAAATGGAAAGCAATTACTGTCTGATTATCTTAAAATAAGAAGGAGATAGAAGGGTACATCTCTTTTTATTCACATGAGCACACACAGCCTCAATAAATTATCTCAATAGAATTGCATCTGATTTACACTAGTGGAGAGAAATAACTCAAGTCTATAAGGTTCTTCATAATAATTGTGTCTAGCATGCTCATTATTCTTCTGTATCCCTTATCTACTTTAAGCTTTTCATCCTGTTATCCTCCAAAATGGTAAATAAGATAGTCGAACATCTCCTAATCAAATGTCAATAATAGATGCATACAACTTGACAGATGCTTCAGACATTTAGATTACACGGTTCAGGAGTGGTGATTTATTTATAGGGCTAAAACTGTCTCTATGTACCATATAAATGGGCAAAGAGGGTGGAGGGGAACTGGATTGGATTTTGATTTAAATGTATATATGCATGCAGCAGAACACCAAATAATCTTAATACTTTTTAATGCAGCTTTTATTTTCAAAGAAAACTACATAATCCTTTAGCAATTGCAAAAATATGAGGTTACTAATGTATGTAATGGATGAGGTTTTACGCCTGCGTCACAGAAAGCCATTTTGGAGCAATCCATAACCCAAGGGAACTATAGGGACTAAAGCCTGGCTGTTGTTTGACTCCTTCATGGATCCCTTCCATGACATGGATGTTAATACTCTTAAAATATGTAACAGTGGCCCACCTTACATGAAGTATTTAAAACTTCGGTTGCCTGAAGTCCTGATTTCTCAACATATATCTGCTATCCCATTAGTAGTTATCACTGTCACAGAAATCAATTGCTGTTTTTGCTGCAGGACTGATCTCTCATGGATTTTCATTTTCTGTGCTGCTGCTTCTTTTATCAGTCTTTTATATTTTTCTGCTTTACTCAGTATCATTAGCAAAGCAGCATCAGGCAGTGTGGACATCCCAGACAGTTTTAGACCAGTGTGTTCACGTTGCCTTGTAACAATGAAGAGAGAAGAAGCATTTTATCTGTTTCAGCTCCTAATAGCAATGCCAAGGTTGCCTTCCAGGTCCTTTTCCTTGAACAGGATACCCAGATCTTGTGTCTCTGACCTTGGCCACTCCATACTTTTCATCTTTAATCCTTCCCTCTCATTCTCCACATGCCCTTTGCTACCTCAGTCACCGCAGGCAGTAGAGCAAGCTGCAAAAGTTTCTGCTTCCTGCAGATATGGGAGCAAATTATGTGAAGTACACTGATGAAGTAAGAGATTCATATTGAAAAATGAAATATATTTGTTGTGAATACACCTTCCTACCAGTGTAAAGATACAGGGTAAATTCTGTCCTGAAGCAGCTGTTTGTATCTATATTGACATCAAATTTCTAGGAGCACAATGCAGGTCAATCACCAGTTCTTGTAGGTTTTATTGTCTTAAGATGTTCTGGTCTTCAAAAGACATGTTTAGCCATGGAATCTAGTTTCTTCAAGAATTTGTTTTAAGTTTTATTTCTTTTAATAAGATTCCATGTTATGTATACTATAAAATATGTGTATCTTTCCTTTAAGGGAAGATTCCCCTTTTTCTTCTTTATTTTTCTATTAATTTCTTTCATGTGCTTAAGACAAACAATATATGTTGCTTTAGTTCACTGTGCTATTCTGACCCTGAAAATCTTGGTATATTTCCTTTAACTCTCTTTATGTAGACATTTCTAATCTACCTTGAAATCTATTTTTTTTCTTTCTTTCTTTTTCTTTTTTTTTTTCTTTTTTTCTCAGGTACCCATCCTTTCCTTCAGCCCTCTCATAGATTCTCCTGAAATCGATTTTTCTTCAAATACTGATCAGTGACCTCTTTACAGTTTTCTATTCCCTTCTGCTCTCCTGGAAAAGAAAGGTTAAAAAGCCTTTTTGTTGTTGTCGTTTCTGTTTATAAATTTTTGGTTTTGTGTATGTTTAAAAAAGGAAGATATGTGTCAGATTCCCTTTGTTATCTTAGTTTTGCCATCCACCTCCAGGATTACTAAGGAATGTAGGTAAGATGGGTTATAAATAAGCTTTAACATTGGTCTTTGGACATCTGGTATAGGTGTGGATTTTGTTGGGAGTTTTGCACTGATGTTGATATGATGTACTGAATTAGTTCACAATATATTTCGAGATAGACCCTTTTTGATCTTGATGCTCAAAAAGTGTTGTCTCTTTTGACTGACATTTTGAAAAAAAAATCGAACCTAATATCTTAGAAAATTTATACTGTTTGAATTTCGAGCTGCTAGAATGAAGATACATGGATCAGAAAAATATGTTTTCTGTGTTTTCTTTGATTTCTATTCTTTTTCCATCAAAGCCTTTTTCTATGTATATAATTAAAACAATAATTTACACCCTATTCACTCAAATTCAATAAGCAGTGGTGTATGATTGCTTCTGGTCGTATAGCATAATCAAGGAAAAGTGGCATGGGTAAAATCTCTCTGTTTCTGCTTTGCAATATGTTAAGATAGCTTTGACTTTTCTTTTCCCTTTCTACGTGTATTAGTCATGCCATGACTACTGGGATAATATGCTGATTATATTGAAAATAAATGTTTCTACATCTGAAAATATTTGTCAATGTTATAAATATTTTATTATATTTTGGAAAGTTTTGCAAATTAGTAAAAATCTTATTAGCTGTGTATTTGTGGCTACACTGGAGCTATACCACATAAAATACATAAGAAGGTATGTTTAACTTAGGTATTTATTATTTAAAAAAGCAATCATTAACCTGAATGAATTATTTATTGTGTGTCCTTGTGCAAAATTTTCCTTTAATAATATATTTGTTTTCTTCTGTGAATTAAAATGGAGTGTTAACTGCTTATGGTATTTAAATATGCCAGAAGAAACAAATATGAAAGTAATTGTCTTTAAAAAAGTATTTTACAAAGGATTTTCTCCAATTAGAAATAAAATGCAGAACAGTCTTGAAAGTGCAAGAGCTGGTCTTAAAAGCTCTAGCTTTTTACTTTGTGAAGCATGGGCTTATAATCACAATTTTTATTACTTTAATGGAAATGGAGACTGTCACTTTCTTTCCATATTACACTTTCATTATTAACTATTTTAAATTATGAATAAGCATCCCTTAAGTTTAATTTCTTTAAATCAATGTAGAGTGATTTTTAATAACCTCTAACCAGCAGAAATTAGTTACATACAGTAAAATTTTTACAGATTAGACTGTGTGGTTTATTCTGTCCATTCGTCTTGCGCTGTGGCCTGGCTGAGCCAGGGTATCCTTGCAGGAAGTATTTTTGCAAATGAAATATGATGTTTGTTATTACTACAGTCTGTGCTCACACAGTCCACTTTTTGCTTATTTCCAGTAGTATCACTATCTATTTGCACAGAAAAAAATATGCAGCGGAGAGGGAATGTCATAAAATATAATAATGAGTAATTGCAACAGGCTGATGTTGAGGGAGAATTTTCCCAGTGACTAAGGCTGTAGAAACCAGTGATCAACTTACTGTCAGCCATGCTGACATGGTTTCTCAATTCCTGTCCATTCTCATATTGATCTTTGTTTAAATATAGACAGAGGGTGGATTAGAGTGTTCCACCTTCACATTTATTCTAGCAAAAGATTAGTAGCAAATGGACAGAAGAAAATCTATTGCCTCTATTGGAAAAGATGTGTGACAAAGAAAATCATAGCTGCTGCTCTCCCTGGCTTTTGTGGAAAAGAACATATCCCTGCTGCTTTTATTTCCAGCCATGCTATGATGGAAAAATTGTGAAGAGGAATTAAAACAGCGCTTTATCCGATGGCAGAAAATTAGGGGCACATTATCAGTACAAACCATCTCATCTCTTTGGTAAAGAATTTGAGCTGTACTTCACAGGGCAAGATAAAAGGTTGCCCTTGCCCGCACTCCTGCCCGGTGGTGGGAAGGAGCAGAGGAACTCAAGATTAGGGCAGATACGGAAAGCCAGTATATAGGAGTGCCTGCCAGCTTCCAGCAGTGCAAAAATGTTCTCCCGAGCCAGAGCTAGTACTTTCTTGTCCTTCCTTGAAACACATTTGCTCCTGGTTGGAGGACAGAAGAGACCACCTTGATAATCTCCATCACCTGCTATTGAGATGGAACCAAAAACCAGAGCCCGGAGTCCAAACACCCCAGCCCTAGATGGGCATTGCACATCTATGTTGCAAACTCTGTCAGATGCATGGACCCTGAGTCCAGTGTGCAACCTCAAACATGAAATCCATGAGAAACATCCAGCTTGAGAGTAGTCAATCTGTTAAATATCTCCATTCTCCTCTTAGTGAGAAAGAGGCATTTTGGAATTCACAGGTCATTTTCTATGTTTAATCTGGCATAGGTTGGAAAATCAGCTCCCTTGGGTTGCATCCTTCCCAGGAGTTCTCCCATCCTTCCAGTGGGTCTCTTTTGACATCCCCATAATCCTAAGGCATTGTTACTATTTGAATATCTCATTTTTCTTTCCTTCTTTTTTTTTTCTATTTTCTTACAGCTCAAAATGTGGAATATTATGAGGACTGTCTTGCAGTCCACACAAATCATGTGTTTTAAGACATGAAACTGAGGATGGACATGGGGAATGCCATCAAGGCATGTGGGGATTCTGGAGGTCATAAAGCCTGCTGAGATAGGTGCTAGTGGACTGTGTAGAGTAAGAGGACCCAGGCATAGAAAAGATCCATCTATCTTGTGCCCTAGAGTAAATTATTTGCAAAACTGTGCCATAAATGTTCTCCCACACAGTTGCAGAGGCCCAAAATAAAGCCTGGGACTGCAGTGGTTATTAACCACTGTAGAATATCAATGCTTATAGACATTCCCTGCCCTTACTTGGTTCAGGGAGGGTGATGAGATCTCTGTGCATTTGGAGAGAGTCAAAATAACCTTAGTGCTTTAAAGGAGCATTGCACGTTGCTCCTTATACGAGAACCATAGAATCAGTACAGATGATATGTCTACCACTTGGGTAAAACAGGACAATGCCAAAAAAGGGAGCCAGGACTGGTTAGATAAATTGCAGCCATCCTTTAGCTGCTTGTTACTGCAATTAAGGAAAGTAAGTAAAGGAAGTAAAGACAAAAACATGAAAAGTTCAAATTCAAACAAAATATAGTAAAAAATATAGTAGAGCAACAACCATTCTCAGCATGATCCTAGTTTGACATGTTGTGAGAATGTCTTTGTTAATGGTATTGTCAATCCAATATGAACGCTGATTTTATACCCATTGCCTCATTAATTGTTTAACTTATTTTGGTAAAAGTCTTGTCTCTGGTTTGTGTGTGTGTGTATGTGTGTGTATGTGTGTGAGTGTGCATGCTCACGAGTGTGTGTGTGTGCATGTGCCTATGCATGCTTTAAAGAAAAATACTTTCTCTTAGATGCTCTGGTACCTCCGTAGCATTCAGATTGTCTTAAATTAAGAACTTAATAGTAAAAAATTGCCACTGGATGGTGCTGCTTGCTATTCTAAGGACTAGATGAGATTGTCAGCTGTGAAAGATGCTGTCATCCAGGCTCCACTTTTCACAGAATGCATTTTTTTTCTATAATAATGAGTGATATTTTCAACACTTAGTGTAAAAACTAATTTCCAGATGTCCATTTTCTATTCTCTATTGCTTTTTAAGACTAATTTTGAGCTGAGTTTGGTGCATTTGTGAAAGGCTGTCAAGCACAAATGTGCTGCCCTGCCTTGCATACTACGTAAGTTGTTTTTTTTTCTGAGACAGGCAATAGAACATTAAATTAGCTTAATTGAATGCTGCTGTTCAGCTTCTATCCTGCCTAGGGCAACTGAAGGGAGGGAGAGCCATGATGTCTTAAAATTTTAACAAGGAGCTAGAACACACATACATTTCTTATGCACACAAATGGGGAAAAGAGACACTCGGCTTCTTTTTGAGCCCTCAAATGATGTCTTCCTCCAGCAAGAGCAAAGGCAAAAAGGAATAAACAAGCAAGACAGAGAAAATGTAAGGGGGAGGAAACTGAAGGGAGGCTTGATGGAACTATCCAGAGAGAAAAAGTGATGAAGAGGAGAACTGTAGTGAGAAAGAGAGGAAACATCAAGGATAAAAGATTTACAAAAGGTGCTCTTGGTTAGAGCAGATAGTTCATTGTGATTTGGGTGCTGCAGTTTGCCATGCTGTTCATAATGCAAGGCTGTAATTCCATCTTGTCATTTCTGATATTGCTAAAGATGACTAACAGATTCAGAAAGCGAATCTAAAATAAAGTTTGTGCCTAGCTTTATTGACTTGCTCTGTGTAAATTTATTGACATTAGACATCCACAATCTTGTTAGTCTTGTGGACGTGGGGGAAAAGGGAAATGCGGATGGTGACAGCCTCTTCAGCCTCCAGAATTCTCGTTTGTTTTCTGATGCAAAATAGTAAATATTCCAAAATTGCAAAGGTTTTTCCAGACTGAAAAATTGTTTCCAGGGCAGCCTGTTTATATCCAGCAACTGTGATCACAGCAGCCCAAAGCAGCAGTCTGATTTGTTGTGTTTCACCTGGAAACGTTAGCTTTTTAGCATCTCTTGGCTTCATCTCTGTGCTTTACTCATGTAACATGTAATGTTTTTTGAGCCTAAAATATTACAGGAGTGAGACTCATGAGCACATCAAAATGATCTTTATGCTGGCTTTCCATGGAGATCTGCTTTCTATTAATCCAGCTGACACAAGTCACAAGATTTACAGAGCCTCAGTCTGTTTATATGTGTGTCTGTCCATTTTCTCATCAGGAAAAAGTACAAATTTATAGTGAATAACAATGATGCACTTGTTAAATTGGACTCTGAGAGGCACACGAACTGTCAAATGTGGTCCAATTTCCCCTTCCAAAGTTTCATGGGGATGTATAAAAATAATCTTTTTATATCAGAGATATCTTAATGGGCAAAGGCTGGAAAACACCTACTGATAGCTGGAATTACACAGGGTTGACAGACACCTCTTTTTGTATTCTGTATGAGTCAGAGAGAAAACATTGCTATGTACAGTGCTCTACCTTTCCGTCTCCAGTTCATCATTGGCAATATCCTGAGCTGGGAAATTATTTTCAAAACCACCTGTTTTAAACCTCATGATACAGGAATAACTGTCCTTTTGGATCCTCTGGCCAACAAATGCCATTTTCATTCTTCCCATGGACTTTACCATTTTCTCTACGTTTTCTTTCCCCACAGGTTTCTTAGGAATAAGAATATAAATTTCAAATACAGACTTGTTCATGCCTCACAGTAATGATCTGTTTATCCTTGCATTACTGAAGGACTGCTTTAAACTGGTTCAGTGTCTTTTTTTTTCTTTTTGTTTTAAGAATAGTAAGCAGTGAGGTTGTTGAAGAAGAAATCTTACAGACAATTAAAGGACTCAAAGTTGTTCATTCAAATTCTTTAATGATGAATAACAAAGAATTTTGAAAGATCCAGAGCTGGCTTATACATTTTCTATACTGAACAGGGGAATGAATTAATCGATTTATTTGCAGAACAAAATCTGACCACTTCCAGTCTCGCTATTTATAAATAGAAAAAATATTATGTCAGCTGGTGAAGTTTAATCATAGAATTGTGAGACTACCCTCTCTAGACAAACGCCAAAAAATATTCCCTACTTTGTATTTCTTAGCTTTCTGAGTGAACATACCATAGGAGTAAAAGTGAACCGGTACAAGCATTAATCTATCTTGTATGCCATATAACATTACACCTGCCTTTTCAGATAATCATCTTGAATAATGTTATCTTGTATTTCAAATAATTGTATTAGAACGTGGCAAAATGCTGCCTTCTGTGCCTTTCCCTTAAGACAGGGATTTTTGTAACATGAATCTGTCCATTTACATTAAATCAGAACAAGTAATTTGGCACACAGTCTGAGTGTAAATGGATATTATAGCAGAATGTCATAGATCAGTGCTTTCTTAGTTTGGGGTTTTGTAGACATTCCTCAGGAGTCACATAGTTTGCCCTAGAATCTAATGTTTCTATTTTAGAGAAGTGGTCTTTTTGCACTGGGAATGTGACTTTTTATAAAGAGTTTATTAAAGGTATATTGAATGTTATTGCCACAGATTATAGAGATCGCTCATTTACTGAATGTTAATAAAAATGCAGGTTAATAGTAAAATACGCATCTTATGTTTCCAAGTTCACAAACCTTTCCAGTCTGAGTTCTTGAATGATCTTGATCACGTCTTATGTGTATATACTATTATAGTCACCATGAAATTCTTTGAAAATGAGTAAGTCATTGGTCTCAAATGCATACTTCTGTCCCTGTGATGTGGTTTTGATTTATGAAGATGAATTTAATAATATGATTTTCATAAAAGTTTAACTCAGTATAAGACCAATATTTTATAGTTTGCAAAGCTATGTATATAGAATACCTATAAACAGAGCCGTAGCCTGTAAACAAAGATATAAATATCTATTCTTGCCGTTACTGACTTCGTGAAGTGACTTGTAGTCACCTTATGGTCTTTGATGCACATGAACTTTCAGCAGCTGATGTGTGCCAAAAGAGCTCTGCTGCTTTAGCCCGTCCCTGAATTCTGCCTCCGTATAAGATATGCTTTCTAAACTACACCAATAACTCTCTTTTGCTTCATGAAAATCCCTACAGATTTTACTCTCTCTTGCTTAAATATGTAATTCTACTGCAATTAATTTTCCCTTACCAGTTCTTTTGCATACATTATCTGCACCTCCACAGTAAGGGATTCACAGGAGCTAGTAAGAGGACCATGCTGTGAAGCAGCAGCAAAGCTTGTGCAGGGAGCAAGCGAAAAAGCAGTAAGGCTGAGGAGGGAAATTGTTAGCTGCTATCACTAGCTGGGGGAGAAATATGTTGCTATGCCTTCACTACTGGCATTGGGTAGACTACCTCTTCAATATCAGTGAGCATGAAGAAAATCAAGTAGATGAAATTAGCTCTTTTGACCTTCCTTTTCTACTGTGTTATCTCATCTGTACTTGACTATATCCTGTATTTCTAGCTTATTGGTTTGTATTCTGTAGAGATTGTGTGAATTTCCTGCAATAAAGTGAATTCTCATACAGCTGTTGATGCAATTAATCTTTGAAGTAGATCAGTAGAGCAGGGCAGAGTTCATAGTGCAGAATTCAAAGGGTTTTTTTGACCTTTTTTTGATTTTAACAGTTATGTTACTTGACAGAGATAGGGAAAAGTGAAATGAAATTATACTTTTTTTTTTTTCTGCAAATGTTGCATTTGGTTTCAGGTCTTGATTCCCCTCCAGACTTTGATGTTTATGTTCCAAACTGTAAGTGGATCAAATCATTGTTGTATGAAAAAGTGATTTTTGTCTGTCTTCTGCTGGAACAGCTGGAATACTCCAGAACAGTGTAAAGCATCAAAATTTACAAAATACATGACAGGAAATTATACAATAATTTCAGTTGAGGTGATCTGACTAAGGAATTCATTTACAGAGGCCCTCAGACTAATATTTGATTATCTTCAGGAAACACAAACTCTTCCTCTCTGAAAAAAGAACTTTTCCACTGCAGATCATATCTTCTTATGACCTAGTAAACCCTTATTAAAATGTAAAAATGGAGAGATATAAAACATTAAGTCAAAGAAAAGAAAAGCTATTCTAAGTAGAGTTGTATCCCCTGTCTCTTCTTCTTTTTCTCCTGAGAATAAAGATTGAATTAGACACTTTGTGAAAGCTAAGAGAGATTTGGCTTTTCATTTTACAAGGAAGGTCTCAGCTACTCTGGAGATGTGTGTAAAATGTACAAAACTTATATGTGGATATATGCTTGGGAATAACTGATGCAATGCAGCAATGCTGCTATTCTATCATATGAAAATGAATTTTTCAGTAAAAGTTATATTTTAATGCAACAAGCTTCACTGGAGAAAATATGAATAAGAAAGGAACTGAGGCTGCATTTGAAGCTTTAAATTAAAGTCACTGACAGTCATGTTTCAACTGCCATTTATCACTTCTGAAGAGGGACTTGTGAAAATAAAATGTTTGGTATGAGGTATCATTTATCGAATATCTTCAGAAGCATATTTTAAAAATATGTATGTCCTAGATTTCAGCTGGGGAAAGTACACTGTGAAATAGCATTCAGTTCACCATTCACTTCGCTTCTAAATAATTTCCTTTTACTTCCTGGAGCTCTTCACAAGATAATAAGGTCTTTGGAACTTTGGATCAGTTTTTATAATGATATTACTGCAGTGTACCTAAGGTTTGTTGAACAGTGTGCAAATATTTTAAAGCTTTTTTGGATAAATAAAGGTGTAAGTTGTCTAAATCCATTTTGAATTAAATGCTGTGGTTATATATATTTAATTAATGTAAAGCCCAACATACTTGTAGCATAAATGATTTGGGATATTTTGATTTCTTCTGTTAAAATTAACTTTAGTTAAGAGTATGGAAACTTTCATACAGAATCAGCATTATCACACGGCAAACATTTATGAGACAAACTATCTACAGACAATTATGAAACAAAATACCCACTGAACAAGTTTTTCTAATCTCTGTCCGCTAAAAATTGACCTTGCAACATGACTCTATGGTTGCTATTGCCATCAGTATATTGTTGATGTTCTTGTTGATGGAGGCTATTGCTTCCGTCATTGCAGTTCTGGATGTTTTCATTACTTAATTCTGTAAATATCCATTTCTCTTTTTTGACACATTCAAGCTCTCAGCTTAATTGATATCCTGTGTCAGTGAGTTCCAGAAGTGAGTTGTGCATTGTAAAGGATAACACTGCTGTCTTGTGTTCAGTAGTGATTTGTATTGTTCCAAGCATCCTCCTTTGTGGTTTCTTTGAGTCAGCACTGCTGGGACTTCTTCGAGCAAAAATGAGGATGATTCTGATGACCAGGCTGTCCGTTTCCTGAAAAGGTCATGAAGTTTATAGACAGACTGGGAGGTGAGGAGCAGGCTGTGAGAATACAGGCTTTGCATCTTCCTGGTCCTTCTGCCACTTCCGTCACTGTGGCTATGGCTTGATTTTTTTAATAAAACTTCCTGGCAAGTAAGGCAAAGAACCTTTCTAAGAAGTGTTTGGTACAGAGTGGCCAAACTGTGCCTGAACCAGTAAACTGTGGCAATCCATCCTGCGGGGAAGAAATAAGAGAGTGAGAAGAATATAGGAAGTCATTTTGCTATGTGGCTTTGACACCCTACTAAGGACCAGAGAGGATGGGAGTGTGTGAGAGAGCATTTGTACGCAAAATGATAGAAATGGGGGTAGGAGGAAAATGGAGAGAGAATGAAAGACAAGGAGAAGAATTTGTGCCATGTGTGTTCGGAGTGCAAATAATTCCAGTGATGACTTTTGTGAAAGGAGTGTATACATGTAGCAGAAGCATACATCCAGGCAAGAGCTTGTCAGTGCTGAGAGATGGATTTTGTTAAAAAAGGAAATAAAATGTAGAGGAAAGTGAAAACACATCTGCAAAAATTATTGACTGTTTCAGTGTCTTTGATGAGGATGCATTATGCTTAATCTTGTTCAAATGCATATTATAGTCCCACTGTCCAAAACAGTTCCACTCAGTTATCTACAGCCTGTGAATCATTAGCATTTACTCTAGTTGGAAGGACCCTTAGTATTTTCCACTCCATGAAATGCAGACAGAAGTAAATCCTGAGTTTCTTTAACTGACTCTGATAGACTATTCAGTCTGTCCATGAAATGCAGACAGAAGTAAATCCCTGAGTTTCTTTAGTTAATTGACTCTGATAGACTATTCAGTCTATTTACTGTTGTTGTCTCTGACTCCATAGGTCTGCTTAAATTGGCTGGGTTGACCAGAGGGTAGGGCTGGACTTAGGCTACCCGAGTTTAGGAGCTCTTGCTGCCTAACACAACTAAGTCTTGGGCCATCACTTCTTTCTGTTTCAGTACTCAATCTGTGAAATAGGGACTTTATCCAAACAGGTTAGGCAGCCAAAAAAAAAGGGTATGATTTCATAGGCTATTCCTGATGGAAAGAGAAAAACATTATGAATCGGGGTTCTTTTAGGGCAATTGTCTTTGTCTACTAAAAAGGACACAAAGATATGCTTTCTCAAGTTTGAGAAGGATCAAATAGAGATTATTTCTCACTTCATCTTTCAAAACTTCTTTATATTCAGAAGTCTACCAAATCCCTCAACTTCCCTGAGGTTAGATGTCTTTATTAATTTATTTCTGAGCTCTTCTTTTGATTCTGTACCTGAACTTTTACGTGTGGATGCACTATGAGATTCATCATGAAATGGCATTCATCCTCTTTCCAGAGTTCAAAAGATCAGGTCCAACTATTTTCCAAAACAATAATAGCTGAATTTTGCCCCACAAATATGAGATCTTCTAGAGATAAATAATGACAAAAAGAGTGGAACTGTTCAAAGAGTGGCATAATTTATAACCTATATCTCTTGATTTCTCAATTTTTTCCAGCTTTTAAAAATGCCTTTATGAATGTATAGGTTTTTACAAGGATTGCTCTTTGTGAAAAGAAAATTAACCCTTTCCTAAACCTTCTCCAAATCTCTTCTTTTTAAATAATTGTATCTGTATATAAACTCACTTCCTAGGTTTTATACAGCTTTCACTTGATAATTTGCCAGAAGAGTTGCTTGTTTGACAAGTTTTCTGCAGCGTAGATTTGCACCTGAATAGACATTATTCACTCTTAGGAATCTAATCTACCTTTGCGTATGCATCTTTAAAAATCACCAGGACGAAGGATCTGAGGGACGACTACATTGGTACAGATTTTTTTTCCACTTTTCTGCAGAAGTTAAAGCAAGTTTCACCCATAGGTGACAGCAAACTCTTAGAAAGTAAGAACGTAGTCAACCCAATAGAGACAAGTAAACATACAAGGATGACAAAAAACCTTTATGTGGCAATATGGGAAAGTGATATTCCAAAAATTCCACAAGAAATCAAAACTTAGAAAATGCATGATGTCTTTCCAAGAACTGCAAAACAGAGAGCCAATGAGAGTGTCTAGATAAGCAGAAAACCTCTGATCTGAGACAGCCAATATTTCCCCAGTAATTTCTTTTTGAACTTACTTTGCCAGATTCTTTGGTAAGAATCTGATCTCCTTCCTTGATGGACACCTCTCCTTCATGTCTTTGATTAAAATGAACTGTAAGAACTAATTGTTGCATCCTGTTGTCAGTCTCAATAGTTGTCAAATTTATCAAATGCCCCCCAACCTTGCAGAATCAGAAGGGCAATACACATGCTTTTGGGCTAACCTTCTGAGACTGGAAATTGAAGATGAAACAATGACTTAGAATACACACTGTGGAAGTTGGTTGGATATGTAGACTGTGCTATGTACTTTTATGTCGTTAGCATATCAAAACCTTGGTTTTGATCTCCTGCTTTGTCATAGAGGGCAGATTGTTCCCCAGTGCATTATAAACAAAAACAGAGGAGAATGAAACAATTTTTTTCAGCTCTTAAAATTAGTCAATTATATATTTACTTTTCTAGTCATTTCTTTTCTATATAAAAATAATGTTACCATTAAAATTTTAAGTTCAAAGTACAAATCAAAGCCAAATATCTCCTTTTCTTCACAAGCAGGAAGGAGGGCCTTCAGATGCCCACATCCTATTGATTTTCATGAGCAAGATATTATCATGAAAGTAATAGCAAATGAGATATTCCTAGAGTGCCTTACTTCTTTCTCTAAAATAATTCTGACTTGTGTCTGAATAATGTTTAAAGACATTAATTGTAAGTACAGTTCATGAGGTTTTTGTAGCATAACTTTTATTAATTCTTTTTTTTTTCTTGAACTGAGTTATTTTAAGCAATCTGTGAAACAGATCTTCCAGACATGATGGATTAAATAATTACAAGTGAGCACTTGGAATTTAAAACACATTTTCAGGGCATGTTTGCTTTAATATTTCCACCTTGAGTATATTAAGTGAAATTCAGTCATTAGATACATAGACATGGACAAATGACCTTGCAGTGTTTAAATTGTCTCATTATTAAGAGAATATCTATTTATGTGTTTCGTTGCGGGCTGGAAGATTTGATCCTCTTTTCAGATGTGTTACTTGTATGTTAGAGACTCACTAGAGATGGAGAAAAGCACTGTCCAAGGCTTGGTTAGTCTAGCTCTGGTGAAAGCATGTGAGGAGGCAACTCACAAGGCAGCTGGAAGAGACATCTCTTGTCAAGCCTGTACCTTCTATGATCTTCTGTATCTTCTATGATCTGTATGCTTCTTTGGAGGAACTGAGGAGAATATGCTAAATGTATTTTTACTGGAGTATGTGGGTTTTACATTTGCGAGCAAGAAAGTGCTTGTGCAGGCTGGCCAGATCTATATGTGCTCCAGATAACAACCCAGACATAAAGTTCAATGTCTAGTATGTCTGTGCAGGATTCAACTACCCTAAGTCTGATCTTGCTTTGCTGTGGAGGAACAAGCACCTAGAAAAAATGATCTATCTGATTTACTGATTTGCTTCCCATGGGCTATGAAGGGAAACCAGAATTGCAAGCTCGGACTGAGATGTCTAGTTTTTGGATCTTTAAGTTATGAATGATGATTTGCTTTCCTTCTTAGATTACTGGTTGGCAAATAGGGGAAATCTGTCCCCAGGTCTGTTCTCTGCCTTTTTTGAGATGTCCTAGGGTTTCTCACAGAAAATCTTTTTATTTTTTATTTTTTAACTGCTACACTGCATTTTTCCACTATTCTGGAAAAATGCTACACTGAAGCTACACTGAAAGAAAGTAACTTGCTGTTCTCTGGCTGGGTCTTTCTGAGAGGAGGTCAGGGCAGAAAAGGAAGAAAGAAAAACAAGAAAAGAATCCACCATAGGAATTTTTATCCTTTCCCCTCTTCCTTTTAATAAGAGAGATGTTTAAAAGGATTTTCAGTCATTTCTTACCATTTATTGCAGATAGTTCACAGAACCCTTGCAGCGATGTTGGGCTCTTTGGCTGCATTAGCCGCTTTAGCTGTTGTTGGGGAGGTAAGTTATAAAATATAAGTTTCTGTTTATGATATAAAAATATCCAGTGCTTTTCATGGGGAAAAAGGACAGCCTAAGGTATAGACAGGGAGTGGAAAATAAGTCACTGGGTTCAGTGACTCAGTTCTGAGTTTCAGTAACCTGAGTACAGCCATTTTCAGCTTAATTCAGGTTTATTTTAATACTATTATTTTCAGTAATATCAGATTTCTAATCAAACCTAAATGGAAATGGCTTAGGCTACCCTTAACAATTATACCTTATGCTTACACCTTCCTTTTTTTTTCCTGACAATTAATCGGTATTTAGTGAAACCTCTGATGGATTTTCTCAATTTGTATCATAACTGTTCACCATATCACTGTTCCTTTAAATTCCTTCGAGTTTGTTCACAGGTAAAGCTGAATGTTTGTGTTCTGTTACCAAAAAAGAAAATTCAAGGGTACCCTATAATTTGTTTTTCATTTATTTCTGTAATGCTACATAAGGAGCAAATAGATGAACCAATGGTCTAATGTAGGCATTTGATAATGACCCACTTACATGCCAGCAGTACTTTAAATTAGTGGTAATCATAATAATAATAGGAATAACAAAAGAGTCCTTTTGGGGTACCTTGTAGAAACAGTTATTAATTTCTATCACAGCTTATTTAAATGGTACGGCAATTAAGTGGAATTTGGGTTTCTATAGTTAATCACAAGTTAGGTGTTCTGCGGTACTCACTGGTAATTGTATTTTTTGATTGCAGAGGCCAAGTATGGTCAAAGTGGTAGAATGGATTGATTATGAGACACTGGCGCTGTTGTTTGGAATGGTAATGAAAATGTACCTTTTGCTCTATATGTCTTGAAACAATCACATTCAAGTCTAGGTTCCTTTTTATACCTTTTGTTAATTGTACTTTTATTGAGACATGCTATGATGAAAATGTGTCCTTAGATGGATTTATCAAAAATAATGATAATCAGACCTCTAAAGGAAGAGAAGTCTTTTGAATATGTTGATCTCTCTCTGTTTTTTCATCCATAAAATCATGTTGATAACATACTGAAAACTTCCTTGAGGTCTATAACGGATGGAAAGACTTGTTTAAATGCCAAGTATTTTCACTCTCACAGAATCCCAGAATCACAAAAAGGTTGAGGTTGGAAGGGACCTCTAGAGATCATCTAGTCCAACCCCCCCTGCTCCAGCAGGGACACCTAGAGCACGTGGCACAGGGTGGCATCCAGGCGGGTTTGGAAGATCTCCAGAGAAGGAGACTCCACAACCTCTCTGGGCAGCCTGTTCCAGGGCTCTGTCACCCTCATAGTAAAGAAGTTCTTCCTCACATGGAGATTAAACTTCTTGTGTTTCAACTTACACCCCTTATCCGCTGTCCTGTCACTGGACACGATGGAGAAGAGCCTGGCCTTATCCTCCCTACATTCACCCCTCAGGTACTTGAATATGTTGATCAAACCTCCTTTCAATCTTCTCTTCTCCAGACGAAACAGGCCCAGCTCGCTTAGTCTTTCCTCCTATGACAGATGCTCCAGTTCTTTAATCATCTTTGTTGCTCTCAGGCATCCTGATAATTTGTTTACTCAAAACTGTCCTCAAACACACTCTGCTTGGAAAAAGTGGTTTTCTTTGTCTTAGTGTTGTGTTTGGAGCAAAAATAAGCAAACCAGAAATGGAAGAGAAATAGCTAATTAGATTGTAATAATACATCATTTTAATCACTTCACCCAGAGCTATTTGTGGTAAAAAAAAAAGTTGTCCAAGTATTATTAAACTATAGCCCAAAATATGCATTGTATATAGACAAAATTGCCATTATTTGTTGCAATTCTTAGCTTTTATTTTTTCCTAACATTGCTCTTCCTTCCCCTCCCTGTCGTGAAAAACAAAAAAAGCTTTTGGAAGCAAAATCAAAGGATGGGAAAGCTCCCAGAAGTGTGGGAAAATGTAAATGATTTTGGGAGCTGATATCTTTTGTACTCTATACAGCATTACTGCAGGAAGCACACACACAGTCACTGGCTTCTGGTTACTGACATAAGGGAGATATATTCAATGTTTAAAGCATGATGCCTACTTCATCATTACAACTAAAATTTGACCAGACTAGTAGGACACTGTTTATACTGAGACCTGAATTTCACCATATGATGTGCTAACTATAGGAATCTGACAGCTGCCATAGATATCATGATCCCAGGGTGATCAAATTCTTGGGAAAAATAAAAGAGACCAAATGGTGGCAGATATGAAGGACTTTTGCTGGGATCACAAACTCCATGAATTTATTTTTGCATAATAATTCAGTCATAAGCTATTCTTTTCTTTTCTTTTTTTTTTTTTTTTTTTTTTTGATAGATGATTTTGGTGGCCATATTCTCAGAAACAGGATTCTTTGATTACTGTGCAGTAAAGGTAGGCTTGTTTTGGTATTCTTAAATACAACTAGAGTAATATATTTGGTATTTAATCAGACCTATTACACCAAACACTATCTTTGATAAACCTTTCTGCTTACCTGTACAGTGCATTTTTATAATGCTATAAGTGTGTTCAACAGTGTGTGTTGAACACATTGTGTTCAACTTGTAACTTGAGAAAAATAAGTTAGGGGTGAAAGGAAGCCCTTAAGGTATTATTATTATTATTAGAAAGGCTAAGGTATACCAGTATAATATCAAGCTAAGTTATTCCACTAACTCACCCAGCACTGCAGTTTCTCTTTAACTGAAATCTCCATTTACCCAGGCAATAGGAGAGTGCAGATATGGGAAAGACCAGTAGCTTTGCAGTCCTGCATGATAATGTGACTGCAGACCTTTGCACAACAGCTGAACCAAAGATTAGATGAAGAGGGAAATTCTGATGGAGTGGTTGCAGAGCAAGTGTTACCCATGGTTAAGGAGTGCTTTACCTGCTGCAGAGCTGTATTAATTGATCATTTCTGATTGAATATTAAGCTGGAATATACTTATCCCTTTATTTTGTTGCTATTTGCTTCGCTTCTTTAGGCCTATCGGTTGTCTAGAGGCAAAGTGTGGGCCATGATTACCATTCTGTGCCTTATTGCTGCAATTCTTTCTGCGTTTTTGGACAACGTCACCACAATGCTGCTCTTTACTCCAGTTACCATAAGGTATTTTAAAGTTTATTGTTACAGCTTTGGACTTAGTCTTTTATAGCCAGCAATTAGTAGTAGATATGTGTGCAAAATGTTCATTTGGACTTTTGTTTAATCATCTATATGGAAATTAAACTTTCAATGCACCTATTGTGATAGGGTAAAGAGATAGCATTTTCAAAGGGATCAAAGATACTTATCTTTGGGTGTGTGTGTGTGTGTTAATGGTGAGCACATATTTGAAGGCTACATAACTGTTTTGGCAGGTGACTACTGTGATTCATCTTCATATCTGAACTTCAATAGCAAATTCCATCAAATGCTCCACAGCTGATGAACTTCTTTTCCTGTAAGCAGGGAGATTTTCTTTTTAAAATTGAAGATACCTGGTCCTTCATCAGATAATGGCTATATGAAATTTCATTTTATAATCTATGTTTCAGGGAAGTTGTTATTCCTTCTAGGACTAGTGACAATTAACGAACTAAAACAATCTTCAGATTTCAAGTAAAAGTCTTGCTTTGTAACATAAGATTGAATTTTATTCCTACTGGTGACCACAATATTGATACAGCTGCAGATTAATTTTATGATTACAGATTAGATATTTGGGATTTTTATTAAGTAACAGTGAATATAATTACTCCAGATTTCTGTAAACTAATAACATGTGATTTGCAATTACATTTATATTTACATGTGTGATGATAAACTACTGTTTAACCTGAATTTAACCTGCATTTAGCCAAGCAAATCTGGTTAATCCTGTTCAGTTTCTGAAAAATCTAGGGTAGTTTTAAAATGATCCAGAGTGAGGTAACACTTGCAGTTGTTATCACATTAAAGTGCATAAAATTCTATTAAGATATGCGCCTGCTTTAATATTTTGTTTAAAGCAGTAAAGACCAATTTTGCAAGTGCAATTTATTTCTTAGATTAGGAAAAAGCTGTTGAATGAAAGCTGCATTTATCTTCCGTCTGATAAAATTTTAGTGAGATCATTTTGCTTTACTCCAATCAATAATTTCACCTCTTGCAGTAAGCAGCATTGGAATTATTAAACACCATTCTTCATTCAACTGTGTTGCAGAATGTTTTGAATTAAATATAATTGGGAATGGATTGAAAACCAGAGGTCTGCGTATAATGAACTACCGTTCATAGTGAGAACTACCATAGCATTTATTCTGTTTTATGCCAAATGAGTTTGTAACCCTGAAGAAGGGGAAATTCACTGTGCAGGAAACATTTGCACTTTGAATAACGATCAAAGCTAAGATAAAACTGGTCTCAGGAAGTAAAAGCAAATAATTGTCTGTCTGTTTCTGAAAACGTCATGCTGGAAGTCTTTTTGTTTTTATCTTACTGTCGTTCTCTTCAGTCCCTGCCTGCAGCTTCTTGCTGCTGCTCTATACTTTCATTACCATGGAGATAAAGCTCACAAAAAATTGTACTCATTCTATGACTATAGGGATTTAGACTACCATTAATAGGATATAAAATATGATACTTGTTCTCCTTTGCATTGGTAGTAAGCTGATAAAAAATAGACATTTTTAGCTGTAGTTTATTTTTAAGACACTTTGTTACTTGGAGCTGAAAAGGACTGATGCTTGTTCCCAAGAGATTATATAGCTAGGGTAAGAAAACTGAAAAAGTTCAATCCTGCTACACAACTAATGCATTAAAATTATTTCTGCTTGAGTCCTGGCATTTCTCAGAGTACATTAAAGGTTCTTTCTTCAAATTATCACGAGGGCCAACAAAAACAAGCAACAACAACAAAAAACAATAAAGGAAATTTAAGGTTTTATTTCAAAACATTTGGAATTTAAGGAATGATGAAGTTAAAATTACAAGTATAATCGTAGTGCATTCTCTGGGCCAGCCCTATGACACAGTACTCTTCAGCTGCATAATTTTATGCTTTTAGGTAAATAGTACATTTTTTTTTGTGCAGTTATTCTGAAGTTTTTATATACTGATATATGTGACATCTGAGAGTGTTTCTTCAGAGTTTCAAATTGACACTTTGGGTGATAGTGTAAGTGTATTAAGTTAAGCTTTTGTGCAATGCACTTGTTTCCCTCTGAAATATAGGTTTTAATAATATAGATTGAGGCTGAACCATGAAGTTCCACTGTTTCTTCACGGAAATGGTTTCTTCACGGTGTGACAGCACCCCTAATGAAGGAAGTTCTCAGAAAGCAATCTTCCTGCCCCTTCTTCCCTCTTCTTTATGTGGACTGGCCCTCTTGGGTTCAGGTCCTTGCCTGGTCAATGGTTTTGCCTGACTCCAGGTGAGGATGGTTACTAAAGTAGTAACTCCACCTTGGTTAATAAAAACCAGCCCAGGGGTTTTGGGATACATGTAGGGCATGGATGTTAGAATCACCACTGCATCTGTGCTTGCCCTGGAGCTATATTTTGGTAAGCATGACCAGGAACACCAGGAACGTGTATCGATCCTTACTCCCAAGTGCTTAGGTGTGAACTTAACAGTAAGCATTTAATGCCATGGTCCAACTTTCAAATCCAATATATAATTAAGAATAAGTGTATTGCATAGACCTGTGTATAATTGCAGCCTCTGTAAATTGAAGAAATCTGTGTGCAGATTACTGGGTGCAAATGGGCTCTGAATTGAAAAAGATCATGAGGCTACTGAGTCAATCCTATTTGCCAGAGCACTTTAAGATGCTGCTTCTTACTGACAGTTGTTTTTTTAATCACACATGAAATAAGTTTAATAGCCTGTTTGGCCCTTGAGCTGTTAAAAGTATTTTACAGGTTTTTTTAGTGAAAAAGAATGTAAATTTTCTGTTCTTCCTGCATTACAAATAAATCCAGAAATGCACAAGATTGGGCTGCAGAGGAAAGAAAAAAAGGGGAACAGAATAGTTTGAATAAACTGAGGCTGAAAGCTGAGGTCACTGAGAGATGATTCATGGCTAATAGGTTGCCTGGATAATCCTCTAATATTGCTTCTCCACACAAAAGTTAATGACTGAGGCTGAGTGCAGAGTGTGCAATCACCTGGAATAAGTTCTCTTAGGTCAGTGTAGGGACGTGGTTGAAAAAGTTGTATGACACTGAGAATTAGGTTTTAAATTTGAAATACAGCTTTCTTGGTAGTCCAACTCTTGTAATCATTTGGTACTTTTAACGAAATGCTTTTTAAAAATGGGTCAATTTCATTGCAGTAATTTTTGCAATATAAATGTAAAGTATCTAATTTTTTCATTCTTATCATCATACTTTAACGCATGCAAAATTAAAACTTCGGCAATACACACACACACACATAAATACAATATTTAACATCCTGCAGTTCCAAGTGGAAGAAATGTTTTTTGTAAATTTTATAAATTGTATGTTTTAAGGTAATTTAATAAAAGGCTAGGATATCGATTTCGTTTTCTTTATATTGCAGACTATGCGAAGTGCTTAATCTTGATCCTAGGCACGTCTTGATTGCAGAAGTAATCTTCACAAATATTGGAGGGGCTGCCACGGCTGTTGGGGATCCTCCAAATGTGATTATTGTTTCAAAGCAGGAGCTGAGGAAGGTGGTATGTACAGTGTTGTCAGCTGTTTTGCTACTAAAATTAAGTACAGATGTGATTTATGCAATACAAGACCATTTCATTTCCTCTCTACAGAGCAATCATACAGAACAGAGTGATTTTTTTTGAAAGGGAAACTGTGATGAAAAATAGACTCATGATAAGGACTGAGAATATTGGTTTTCTTTATTTTTGAGGCTTTCCTTGTCAATGGTAAAATGAAACGAAGGCAGGATATGAACAGAGAGGAGCAAAAGTGAAAAAAGAAAAGGTGTAAAAAGAAAGATGAAAAAACAAACTTTTTTTTTTTAAACAATAGTTCCTAAAAGTTAAATATACTGAGTATGCTAATATTTTTTTTTAGAGTTTGTAAGACAGAGACAACTTTGGACATGTTTGGAGTGCTTGCATGCACACAGAGCACAGGAGGTGGCACACATGCGGTGCGAGGTGGCATTGCCTTCTGCAGCCCCTGCCACATGCGACTCAGGCACCAGCTGAGACCTTGTTATTTACCAGACAACCACCTGGACAGATGGAGGGAGGAGAACAACAGCTCCTTCCATGCAGCACAGGTCTCAGCTGGCCCTTATCTCCTGCCAACATTTTGGTAGCCCCAGGGTGTATAATGAGACAAATTAAAACGTCTTCCTCTTGGCTCTCTTATTGAAGAATCAAATTGCTACATTTTGCTATCTAGTACCAACAGGGAGGCTCCAGTGCATGGGGTGGTCTGAACAGCAGTGCTCTCCAGCCTCAAGACCCAATGTTTTGTAGCCATACCACCATTTTCCACTCACATTTGGATGGGTATTGCTGCCACCTGTGACATCCCTCCTTCCCCACCCATGTGGCATTTGGGGAAGAGATGCCACTTACACCATTTTCCCATGCCTTTCCCATCGGAGCTGCTTATAGGCACCTGGCAGGTCCCTGCCCACCTCCAGCACTTTGCTTTCCTCAAGGTCCTTTAGTGCATCACCAGTCTCAAAAGGAATTCAATAATGTCCAGTTAGGAAAATGCCTTTGAAAGTTCATAGTATAGATGCTATTAAAAGCTTGCTTTGAAGATATTTGAAAGATGCTACTATCACAGTTTAGTTGGATAATTACTTTGGTGACTGTAATATTCCTGAGTGATGGTTTTGATAGCTAAATTTTACATTTTTGAAAATAAGAGCTGGGCAAATATTTCAGTGTTCTTTTCCAAAGAGAAAAATTATCACCTACCACAAAGGTCATTTTCCTAAGTATTCAGAAAATCTTCATTTTTGTAGAACCTTCTGAAGTGAGTATTAACAAGAGAAGCAATTAAGTAATCAAATTGAAAGAAAATAGTTTTACATTTTTCTTGAATGACACACTGATAATTTTAGGAGGACCCTAATGTATAAATACCCTAGGAAATGTGACATTTTAGCAAACTCACTATATGAAACAAGCAAAAAAATTTCCAAACATGTTGGAAACTTGTCCAAACTTGTTTCCAAACAAGTCTTCGGATTGTTTTCAGATCTCCATTGCATCAGTGGGAGTGGAAAAAAAAAAAAAAAAAAAAAGATGTAAGCAAATAGATCGAATTCAACACATTGCTGCACAACTTTTAGTTTTTTGTTCCTATGGTCTCAGCTTTTATATCTATATATGTAAATAAAAGAAGGTCAAAGACATACCCTGGCTTTTAAGCTAAGTGGCATGGACTGTTTTATGTCCTCATTGCTTAGGGCTTATCCTCTCCTAAAGTAGATATGTTTTAGAGGGAGCTGGATAAAGCCAAGGATGAAGGCAGGGAGGAGGCTTGTATGTTTGTCCTCTTACAGTCTACACTGTTGAACCAACAGCTTTTTCCTAGTTTTGTCCACCTGCTCTAGGGACCACTCTAAAAAGAAATATATTCAGTTGCGTCTTATTTCTGAGACTAGTTTTGACAATAGCTGCTGTGTGGAAGCTTTATTTGACCAAACCCAAATTTATGTCCAAAATGTATGGAAAGTCTATGCTATATTTGTACTAACCATTTTTTTTGTCTGTTTTCATCTTTAAAATATCTCAGAGAGAAAAATTCTTGAATGTAATCACTAATACTAATAGCTTTCTGGAAACAACATTCCTATGTTATTGTATACTATTACTATGTTTCCTATGGAAAATAGCTGCTTATTCCTCTTTTTAGTATCATGGGCATACTTTTCCTATTGTAAACATTTTTCCTCCTTGATATTTTAGTTGAAATTTCATTTTTTCTACCATCTTATATTTTCTTGTCAGCATTACTTAGTACTGACAAAGTGCAACTGACTTAGTGCAACCGAGTATGTTAGTGTTTGGACAACTACCTTTGCAGGAGAGGTTGATAGTGCATTGTTTTTTCCTATTTTAGCAGTTTTCATCAAAATGCAAATCTTACCAATTTTTTGAAATTCACATTGACCTCTAAAAGCAGGCAGACATTATGCAAGATTTCTTGAGAAATCTTTGTTGTTAAATCAAAACAAAGTGAGCTGCAGCCATATTACTTTGGATGTTAGAAATTTCTAGTGTTAGAAATATGTTAATATTTCTTTATAGTAGTGCCAGAGAGATATTTTCTTCTCTAGGTTCTGGGATAAACTCATGTCACATTATGAAACAAATTTGAGAAACGTATATTTGAGTACAAAAGCTTTTTGTTACAGCTTTACTCATTGAAATGTACAGATAGGCCTATGTATTTGTCTTGAGGTTCAAATCTATGCTAAAATATTTTTTTCCTTTGTAGTGGTGGTTAATTTATAACACCCACATTTTTCCTGCCATTATGTTTGGAATCAGTGGAACATCTGTGTAATAAAAGAGGAAGATTTGCTTGTTCTTAACTTGGAGTTGGAGTTGGAAAATAAGGGATTTCAATAAGGGCAACTGGAAAATTAATTAAGTGAATACAATGCTATGTCCATGTTCTTTGTTCTTTACTTTCTATTACGTTCAGGTTCGGGTTGCCATTGTTATCAAACTATATCTTGGAGAGATCTGTATTTCTGACTTTCCATTTTTATATGCACAGTTTGGCATGTTGAACTAGTTATTTTCAGAAGGGCTGAGCTTTGAAGACTTAATACTTGCAGACCAAATATCTACAGTCAGATATTTGAAATCAGAAGTTACTTAGGGCCCTAAGTTTATAGGCTGTGACTACAAGAGCTTTAGAGAAGGGATGATGAATAGGTCTCCAAAGCAAAATGATGGAACATGGTGTGTACTAGTCTATCTAACTTCAATATGTCTGGAAGAGGTAATGATAACAATGAAGATGGTTAGACTGTTCTAGTTCCTGGATTATGTCCTCTTGAAGAACCTTGCTTATTTACTCTAGTTGTTAGTGTATGATAAAGCTTGTACCGTTACATCTTTGTGATTATTGCTCCCAAACTTGTGCTTATCCTCTGTGACAAAGGAAGGGTTGCAGAGCAAAACACACTCTGTATTGGTTAAGACCATTTGGTGCGGTCATTTTGGAAGTAACCAGAGACCATTTGGTGTGGTCATTTTGGAAGTAACCATGAGAAAGCTTTCTTCAAATCTCATTTATCATTTAGATTAATTGATAAACACGAACGAGCTTGAAATTTCTCAGAAAAATACAGAAAAATGCAATGGGCTTCTGCAGTGCACTTCCCACCTGCCTTTTCAATGTATCCTGCATACATCACACTCAATAGGTGGGCATCAACCATGTGTGCAATGTGCGTAGTGAGCCTTCACAAAACTGCTCAGCTCCGCTCAGCACGTCACGCACGTGGTGTGACTATGGAGAAATTGCAGCATATGTATAGTAAATCTGACAGACATTTTAATTGCACATGCCCACTAAGGGGGAGGTTCCCGAGTGTGTCAGATTTATTGTATGCACGCTGCAGTATATCCAATGTTTGTTGAGGATTTTTGGATATCCAGCTGCCCACTCACAGTTACTCCTGCCATTCAACTGGAATTTACAGGCAATTGAACGGCTACCAGGTTTTTCTGTTGGGCTTTGCAGAGAATTCCAGTTTTTATGCTGAAATTTACCATGGTGCAATATTAGTTGGTCATATTTTATGAAAAATCTTGGTATGAACAATCTATGTATAAAAGTAGATAACCATGAAAAAATGGAAGAAAGTACTATATATGCTTTTTGTAAAAGCATTTCAAGCACTGCCAGACTGTGAAATAGATTCCTGTAATTTACTGGGCTATTTTTATTGAGTGTGCTGCATACAAGCTCTGTAAAATTTTTAATCAATTCATAAAACTCCTGCTCATCTTGTCAATGTTTCATTGACTCCTTTTCTCAAGAAATATGAGATCCTAGATAATGCATATAAAATAAAATCTATGATTTTATGGCTGATTTCACAGTTTTTTTTTTCTAATCTCTATGTGTAGTAGTCATTAAGAATATAGTACAGGACAAAAGAGGGGGTTTATCAGTATCTCAGATTCCTCACACAAGCATTATCTGTATGTAAAGGTACTGGACTACCAATGCTTTCTGACTTATTGACATCATGTGCAGGTCCTCCTTCTGAGACAACATGGACCACAGTCACTTCAGGTAAAAGGCCTGTCTAAGCCAGTGTAGAAACAATAAATTATTCTAGATCTTACTCATTTTTTTTTACTTTTAAAAAATACATAAAGAAAATTGACCAGAAATACAGCATTTTCCTGAATTGTTGTACTTATCTATAATTTTTACTTTCTTTGCCAGAGACCAGGAAAATGGAACGAAAATATTTTAGGAAAACAGTATGATAGATACTTCCTCTTAATATGAAATTGATATATTTGGTTTAGCATTTAAAGCCACAAATGAGGCAGAAAGACCCGTTCTCTTTCAGCTCCTGGGCCTTTGTAGGCACAGGAACCTTTAGGCTATTTTCTTGCTAAAACAAAATCTTCAGATTTTCTTTGTCATCTGGGGAATGGGAGAAATTTAATGCAAGCAGGATAGCCTCAAGTAAGGGACATTGGCAGCCCCATATTGTATTTCAGATGCATTGAAATTTCCTTGGAAAAAAAATAAAGTATTCTTTCTCTTGTGCATGTCAATTCTATTTCAATCTATTCTGTAAGAAAACCTTTATGAAAGAGACATTTTGTTGAATGCAGCCGACGTGGAACATTTTGATGTGTTTGGATCCTGGCGTCAACACTGTAGGCTATCAGTGTGAGGACTCACAAAGCACAAAATGTGATCCATAAACCCCTTGGGAAAGCATGTTGCCTGTGTGAGATGTTGCATGTGTGGAAAATGGAGCAGGAGCAACAGATGAAGCACCTGTGCTGCTTCCTTGGGAACCTCCACTTCATCATTTGTGTAGGTGGTACAACATCAACCCTCTCTCATGGAGGATAGGGATCAGGAGAGAGGCTGAGGATCTCTGCCACAGTCATGTCTCTGCTGGAGTAACACAGCAGTGCATTGCCCCTTCCAGAGGGCACACCTTTCTCCTTGTCCCATTTTTTCCCTTTTCAGCTTTCCTAAGGGGAAAATAGGGATGGTATTGCACAGTCCATAAGAAATTGCCAATTGATAGCTAATTCCCTGACAATATGAGGTGCGCAACCTGCCAGCCTCGTCCCCAGAAGTGTAGTGTAAGTGCTGAAGAGAAGCCGGAGCATTGCACAGGGAGCTATATGCCAGGCTGAAGCATCATAGACAGTGGTCAGTTGTGACCATGAGTCCTTCTGATAGAAGTGATTGTGCTTGGCAGTCCTTAGCCTTCTGATGGCTGCAGGGTGCAAGTCATCCACAGCTGGAGATCAACAGGATCCATTTTCCTCACTGACTCTTGCAGACCTCTGCAAAGAGGAAATGGAAGGAAATACCAAGAGGAAGGGAGTGGAAGAGAACTAACCAGCCTTACGCTATCATAGGCAAAACTATCATCAAGTTTTTCCTCAAATAAGCACACTGCATATTAAAAAATGATATATTTCAGATGAATTGGAAAGATGCTCTGCAAGTGCAGCATTGTAGCTTGTTTTCTCATCAAAAGGTCAAAAATGAGAAAGATCAAGGGATCTCAGAAATAAGAAACATCAACGAGATGGTTTAACAAGTTCCTGAATCTCATCCCACTTACACTCTTTTAAAGGTTTGAGTAAGCTCCTGGATAGGATGCCCGAAATGAAGTAGACATTTTTTCTCTTGTGCCATTGTCCACAAATCACTCTTAAGACTCACCTATGTCAACTCTTATGCCATGAAGCTATGCTAATCATCATTTTTTTTAGAGTATTGTGATCTTCGACTCCATTTAGAGACCTTCTTAATAACCTCTGCATTTTAGTTGGTCTTTTGGATTGATATGATTTTCCTTTTCTTGGAGGAATCAGTTTTGTGGGTTTCAAGCAGCACAATTCTGCTGCTATGTTTTTGTTTAAAAAGTTTTGGCATTGCAACACTTCAGTAACAAAGAGACATTGTTCCTCTTTGAAACTGCTGTGTTATTCAAAATTTAGAGACAGGTATCTTTGTGTATCTGCACTTGTTTGCCATGAGCCACTTCCTGAAGTTTATGTTCTATTAATGTATGAAGTGGACATTAAAATCTTAAGCTCCAGAGTCTCAAGTGATTCTTCAGGTTCCTATTTCTCATTTTTGTTTCCCGCACATCAATTAGCTCTATGTCTGAGTATCTCCACAGGGAATTCCTGCCTGATAACTGGCTTATTATTTTATTTTGACAAGCGTACATTGCTGTCAATCTATGAAAATTTCATGCGTTCCTCACTTTTTAAGGCTAGTTGGGGTGTGAAAGCAATTTTCCTCATCCTGGTAAATCTGAGTTGAGTATATTCTAACCAACTCTAGTTAGTTTATTTTCCAGTCAGATTTAGACATTGTTGTTTTGACTGATGTTGCTTCACAGTTTTTACAACTCAATTCCTTTCAGCT
Source organism: Tinamus guttatus (assembly GCF_000705375.1). The sequence continues at coordinate 170,386 of NW_010587168.1, read as the reverse complement.
TCCTAGCTCTCTTCAGATCATCTTAGAGACCAAAGGAAATCAAATGCTTGTTTCTCCTCCTTCTAGAACTATTTAACAGCACATTTCAATATGTTAGCCAGTCCCAAGCAAAGGCCAGTGCAATTTATTTCAGGATTCTAATTTCTTCCGCATTCTGTGGTATCATTCTCTCTTCCCCTCTCTCTCTCTCTTTTGCCATAAGCTTAGAGGTAGTCTGTATATAAATTAGAGTAAATATCCACATTAAATGTCTGTAATTAAACAAATATGTAAGGGCGATATATACTTTCTATATTTTGTGGTCATGTCTTAGAAACATTGACTTTTTGTTTGTAGATTTTTTTTTTCTTTCATGGCTATTCATAATTTTCCTTGTTTCTGAAAGCTGATTTCCTCCTCCACAGAAGTATGTACTGTAGGTCTGAATTGTGTCTTGATGCCTCTAGTACTTATCCAGGCCATTTTTTTGTGAGCATTAATAATACTGATCTGTATAGTCTGCTCCACAGAGGTGTCAGATGTTTGACTGGCTGACCTGCTTGGTATACAAAATGAACAAAAGTATATTATTTTCTTTTATAGTACCATATTTTTCCCTTATGTCTTAAAATAAGATTATTGGAATCCCTAAAGATATTTCTTTCTAATCCATAAAAATTATGCAATATTTTGATTATAATGAAAAGTCTGTAAACAGGTATGCAAAATTTCAATGTTCAGTGACTGCAGAGTAGAAGAGGTAAGGAATCTACAATTAAATAACAACTCAGTATGGTTTTTTTTAGCCCATGTAGCAGAAACCTGTATTTTAATTTTAATCCCAGTACTGCATGTTTATACTTGAGATTTATGTAATTGTGCCTGTTTGTAACCTATGGATTTTTTTTTGCAACAAACACTAGATTTGGCTGTGAGTGTTCTTTATGACTTTAATCAGTGTCTTGTGTCACATGTATATTTTATTATACCCTAAAATGCTACAGAGAAGCATTTTTCCCTCTTTTGAATCAGAGACATTTCAGCTGGAACAGTTCCACATCAATTATTTTAGTGGGAGGCAATATTGAAGAACACCTGTGTTTCACCTAGTAAGTCCCCAATAGTATTAACACAGAGAAGGTAAGTAGCAGCTGTTACTGAAAGACAAGCTGGCCAATAGATCCTTCTACTGCTCCTCACACCTATAGGCAGCACCCAAATATCGAGTAAAAGATAGATGATTTTACAACATAGAAGAGTTACAGAGAGGCCTCATGATTTTTTTTAGGGTCTTGAGAAGTCGGTGGAAAGTTTAGGAATTCAGTTTGGGCAACCCAAGCTAACCAATGCTTTGCTCATGCTTTCTTCCAAGTGTGACAGAGCTGCTGTGTAGGGATCATCAATTCAAACATCCTCTGATGAGGGCGTATATAGCAACTCCTTGAGTACGCTAGGCTTGATTCCCTTTGAGCTTTATGATGAACAGACTACTTCAGAAAATCCCACCCCAAAGACTAACCTTGACAACACAGTGCAGTATATGTGATAGAGAATACGGAATAATTTAGCTGAAAGATCATCCAGCTGAGCTGAAAATCATCCAGTCCAACCTCCTGCTCAAAGCATTGCTAACTTCAAAGCAAGGTCAGGTTGTCACTGTTCTTTTAGTCTTTCTATTATTTAAAACAATAGTTTTTCAATATAATCTACTTAACATTTTTGAGAACCTCTGCATTAAAGACTTTCCTTATGCAAAATGTAAAGAAATGTGTTCATCTTTAAATAGCCAAAAAAGAGACTATTCATATAAAATAATTTTGTTGTAGAAGAATGTTAGAGAATTTAGAAGAAATACTGGTTCTGGCAGAATTAATGTTAAAACATGTTGACAGTTTAAAATAAAAGCTAGTTGCTTAGTATTTAATTATTTCTGTGCTTTAAAGTTATTTAAAATGAATTTAAAATGATCTTAGTGATTAAAGTGAGATTTAATGTCTCTGTTTTCTTTCATATTTCAGGAACACTAAATATGTTTCAGAATAAATCATAATGCTACTTTTGTGTTCAGTGAATTAAACTGAAATGTGTTTGGTCTCCCTGAAATAGACAAATTATAGTATATGCTGCACTTGGAATTTATGTTACTGCTTTATATTTATTATTGATAGGTAAAGTATGTATAGTTAAATACTTTTCCCTATAGGTAATATAGAAAAAGAATTGATTTTTAAGGTAGGTTTTCATTTTTATTTCAGGGATTGGACTTCGCAGCCTTCACAGGGCATATGTTTGTTGGCATTTGCCTTGTTCTTCTGGTCTCCTTTCCTTTTCTCAGACTTCTTTACTGGAACAAAAAACTTTACAATAAGGAACCAAGTGAAATTGTTGGTGAGTTGGTGAGCATGGAAATGCTTTTCTAAACAATAAATTGAAAATGTTAAATATTAACTAAATACTAAATATTGTCTACTATAATGCTGTCCTCAAATGGAAGCATCTGCTCTTGTTCAGTCTCTGAATATTTATTTTTTATGAGTAATTTGGAGATGATTTTTAACCATGATTTTTTAATAACTTTTGGAAATGTTTTTTTTTTGGTTGCTAAAATGCATGGTTGACAGAGATTATTAAAAACTTTATACTATTTGTGGGGATATTTTCCATCCATAATAGCCATATTTTCAAATCCCAAGATATATTATATTGCAATAGTTAACATCTGGTCAAGGCACTAAGGCTGCTGCTTAGCTTTAGAAATATCTCAAGCTTTTCAGATTGTAATGACATGTGTAGTACACTAATGCATCCCCTAACTGCTGGTTTTCTTTGACTGAATCCTATCAGAAGTTCTTTCACTATCTGTAGTCAGTGACAGACATTTCTTCAAAAGAAGAATTGCCTTTGTGATTCTTCCCACTCTTTCTTTCTCTGGTGTATAATTTCTATGATTCAGTTAGACTCAAGCTACTCTATTTCTCTCTTAGCTTGCTCACCTCAGTAGTTCCTAGAAGCTGTTTCCATTGGCCTTTTCGATGTTTAAGTACATGGGTCCCTTTTCTCTTAGCGCTTCCATATCTTTCTATTCAGAGGTTTTGAAATTTTCATTGGCAGCCTTCTATTTCAGTAGCAAAACTCAATAATAACGCAAAATATCCACAACCTCTTTGTGAGGTAAGAAACGATTCACAAAGTATGTCATATTTAATTTGATTTTGTAGCAAGCTTTGTACAAAGATAAGCTAAGTAAAACTGTTTCTTTCTCAGGAATGATGGTTGTTCATTTTTGGCCAATGGCCGTTTGGTTTCACTGACCATGCACCAGATGTTTCTGTATGACATCTCTGAACCTATGTGCTTGGAGTTAGTTTAGTAGGGGAAAGAGAGCTTTCAATATAGTTGATATAAAAATCATTGCCATAAGAACCTGCTTGTTTATTATTTTTTTTAATAGAATATCTAGGAGGAAAAATAAGTCATTCACAGAAAGCAGCCATACACTGTTGACAAAATCAACTATGCATGTCTGGCCTTGATGGGAATTTGTTTAGGGTATAGAGAGCACATTCTGGGTCTGCTATCATGTGCTCTACCAGTCTTTGGCTCCTCACCAGATCTTCTGCAGATGTTCTCACTGCATCAGTGGAGAAAGACAGGCCTTTTTAACGCCTTCCATGACTGTCTACAGCTCAGCTCAACAATTCAGATATATCACACCCAAATTCTTATTTTTGGCTGTAGAAGGACTAAGTCAATGATAGAGGTCTTCATGGTAGGCACCTAATCTGGGCAAGATGAATATCATTTGTATTTGAATCCTATATGTAAGGAAGGTCAGAGGGAGACTCTGCTTTTGAGGAAGTTGGCTCTTGTGCAGACACTTGATTTTGAGGGATGTCAATGCCCATTCCATAAAAGGTGAACTCTGCTGATCTATCTGTCACAACCCTAGTGGGCCAAAATCCCTCTCAACAATCAAAGATTTTTTAATGTATTCTGGAGGTGATATTACCTAGCTATTTCCTAAGAAAATTAAGGAGTATTTTCCTTCTATATGCGTACTTGATAGAAGATGGACATTTGCATTGTTGTGCCTCTGTAAAACAGATAAGACTTTCTGCACCCTTAGGCATCTGATCCTAAGAACAGGAGGAATAAAGCAATGGACTCAACCCCGCAAATACCAAGATATTTAACTGCAACAGTGCAAAATAATATTTTGAGAAAGGCCATCAAGAATCTTCTTAACCAATTTGCTTTTAGCAGGGGAGATAATGCAAGAAATCATCTTGACTTGGTAAATAAATCATTTCACAAGGTACTTCTGTCTGAAAGAGAGGAAAGGCTTTATTTTATAGTAGACAAAAAGACAGGACACTTCCTGTTTACCTCTGTCTACTACATCTGTATTCATTCAAATAGATGGTTATCTTGAGTGCCACAACTGCTTTTAGAGCATAGGTGACTCACTGAAAATTGCAAGTGTTAATATGCAGAAAGGAATGGATATGCCTCAAATTTCTTATCTGGAAACAACTAATGATAAGATTTGCCTTGTGGGAAGGCATTCAGACCTGAAGTAAATATCCATGAAAAAACTATGTATCACAGGTGAGTGACTGATCTACTTCTGCTTGTCTGGTCAAAGTTACTATCAAAAGAAAGGTAAAAATGGTATGAGATAAACACTATCTACTCCTGAGTTGTCCCAAAATCCATTATCTGAATAGTTAAACACCTGACTCATGTTTCAATTGCTCCTTCTCTTCTATATGAAAATGCTAAATATGGAACAAGTTCCTATCTGTTCTATGGAGTGTGCAAGACTGAAATCCTTTGTGGAAGAGACTGTCACTGGGAAAAGCATATATTTTTGTTGGTTATGAATCCTTGCATCCTCCCGGATAAAATGCATTGTAATTATGCATCATTATTAAAATATGTTACTTTTTTGTTGCCTGGAAGTATATGATTAAAATCTTTGTCATTCAGCATTTTTTTGTAACTTTTCAACTTTCTTCTTTGAAAAGAATTAATTTGCTTTTATTCATTACTCATTTTCTAATATAAGCTATAGCTTCATGGAAATTTTCGTGAATAACTGAAGTTATTATATGCTTAAATTCTCTTTAAAAGTGCCAACTTGCAAGGTGTCTTCAGATAAGTAATATCTATGCAGTCAGAAAGCTCATTCAGCCAAGTCTGGACAATTTTGCTGATAACATAACGGCATTATTTTGTGGATATACTTTTTTTAAATAGAACTATTATTTGCTGCTTTAGTTTATCACTTTTAAAGCACATTTTTGATTTTTAAGAAATGTGCATAATCACTTTTGGATTAACTCATTATTGACATAATATTTTTGCGAGTGAAACATTGCACACTTTTAAGTAGCTAGCATATTTGCCTCAATTCACCTCCTGCTAATCAGTGGTACTTGCAGCACTGTATGTTTAGATACAGTAGGCTTATAATCAGTATACCATGTGCTCTTTCTCATAATCATCAGCTCCTCCATAGCTGAGAAGCTAATCAGCTGAGAAGCTGTTCAATTAAATCAAAAGCTAAAGCATTACTTTTTCTATTGAAATCTTCTGTGAAATGGGAAGGGAAAGTGATAAACACAGATTCCATTAGAAGATGGCTTTAAAAATTTGGATTTTCAAAAGAAGCAGAATGTGCAAGGGGTCCTTCCATCTCTAATTGTTGTGATTCTGTGATAATTTGAAATACATTGTTTGAAACAGCTGTTTTAATGATTAAATATTTGCCTTCCCCAAGTCTGCTCCCCGATTAAACATGTATTCTTAGGTCACGTGAGAAATAACTGGTCTGCTAAATTTTCACTGTTGTTTTGGGCTACGTAGTTTTCTCATAATGTGTAAGAGCAAATGTTAGAAGCAGAAAATGCTATTATTCTGATGATATTTTGAAAGATTTTCAGTAGTGTGTGTTACCAGTGTCAAAAATCAAATTGTTGATTTTTGGACTGAGCTTTAACAACTGTTCAGTAGAAATAAATCATTTCCGCCCCAAGCAGTAATTTTTACTTGCAGTAGGCATAATATAAAAGAGAAATTAATCTGAAAAAGACAACCATGAGAGAGATACGAATGCCTCTTAAGAGTGAAGGAAGATTTTGAGGACTTTCTGAACTGCCCCTTTGAGTTGATAAATCACTGTGTGTGGAATTGCAGACTACAGCTGCCCGCAGTTGGGAATCTTTGGGCTATCCTCTGCTGTTGAAGTGAGGTGAACAGTCAATCACTTCAGAATTCTAACCAGAAAGGAGTTTGAGTTCTCTTAAAAACCCAGCTTTTTCAGAGGAAAGCATGAGTATTCATGTCCCTAGTGAAGTGAAGTACAGTGTACAAAATAAAGGAAGAGCCACATGAACTTTCCTGTAGTTTAACCCTTTCCCTTCAAGGTTTCATTCATTTCAGTTGGTTCATATGCCTCCGTGTCTGTGTCTGGACGAGCTATTAGAAATATTGCAATTTCTGTTTCTCTCTGTATAATTCTCTTTACCCAACATGACTTTCTTGAATGTTTTATATATATATATATATAACATATATATATGTTTTATATATGTATATAAATAGGTATTGAACAAACAAAGCTTTCCTCTACAGAAAAGTGGATGTTATAAGAATGAAGGGCCGACATTTAGAAGAGAGCAAAGATAGTTTACAAAAGAATTTTTGTAACTTCTGTCTTTTTGAATAAATAAGGGCTTTTCTGTTACCTTTTGGCACCTGGGATATGACCTCTTTATGTAAGAACAAACAGTGGAATTTAACTAAAAGGATAGTATGATTAGGGTAGTAAGCTGAGAAGGTTAAATATATATATATATACATTACATATATAATCTCTTCTTCTCCCAAAGAAAGAGGAAAAATAATAATATGAGTGGGAGAGGAATTAAAGTTGCCTTACTTGAAAACAAAATATTAATTTCCCTTGCGGTTTAACAATACATTATTGTACTCCTGGAAAGCAAGACAATACACCATTATGTTTCAGCTATGAAGCTGTTAAGGTGTGGACCTCAGTATTTAGGAAGGTCCTTGTCACCAGGACAGGAGGTGTCACACGGTACATTGACAAGTGTTATTACTGACAGAGGTGAAGGGCTTTCTCTTAATGAAGTGATTTGGTAGCGGCTCTTGAATTTTCCTGCTTCAGTTCAAAACTGTGATAGTTTCGCCCACTGAAAGAGAAAGCTGATGTTAAAGCAAGAGTGGTGGTGTTGGGTGAGGGGAGCACGCTATCAGCTCTGGTGCGGCTGACTGTCTGCAGCGACAGGTAAAACACTGCTGGTGTGATAACACAACTCCTGCTGCTGAAGGAATTGTCTATTCAATCATAGTAACTTGTAAAGTACTCAGTATGCAAAAAGCACAGTGTGGTTCTCCTCCCCACAAAAAACAGAAATGAGAGGAGCATGCCAGTCTGTTTCCTTCTTCCGTGTGGAGCTCTGCAACTGCTGCTCTACCAGAAAAATGCGGTAGGAGGCTGGGAAAAATAGGATGCAAAACCAGGTATAAAAAGGTATAAAACAGAAAAGGGTTAGGATTTTGTACTACCTCCTTGTTTGTACTACCTCCCAGTTTGTGTAAGGCTTCAAAAGATTTGGTACTCTGAGCAGTGCACCATCCTCCAGCACTGTCCCAGTCTCCTCTGCAAAGCAGGGCATGGTTTGAGGGCATGAGACAGTGTGATGTACAGACTTGATTTAATGCCTGGGAAAACATACTATGATGGCATGTGAGACAACCCTCATGTTCTTTCAGACACTTTGAATTTTTTTAAAAAAGCAAACATAAGCTAATAATACTGTCTAGGCACTGCAAGGGCACAGAGGGGACCCAAGGTTATGTGTTATGTGCTGTCAAGACAGGTACATCTGCCACTTGGTCTAAGAACAACCTCTAGCCAGATTTGTTTTTAGAAGTATATTTGTAACCATAGGAACCATTTTCTGTTAGTAAGTGGTCAGTCTCTTACCAAGATGAATTAGATATATTAGTAAACCTCATTCTTGAACTGCTTCTATACCTGCTTTATAGGTACTTTATTAACTGCCAGAAAAGCAATATTATTATTTTAAAATAATAGTTCTAAAATAGTTTGCTGTCCCCACTTGATTGTTGGTTCATTTATGGAATCCAACTGACAGATTCTACAGAGAATAATATTTAAAGAAAGGAATATTTCAAGATGCTTTCAGATATTCAGCTCCAAGATGGATCTGTTTGGCAGTTTTCAATATACACTACCCTCTATTCTCCTCAGCCAAGATGCTAAATTCAGCATAGCTTCCTGTGATTTTTTTTCTATTGGTTATAATGAAACTTAAATGCTTCTCATCACTTGAATGGGATTTCTGCTCAAAACCACCTCACATAAGAGATAAATCTGTCCATGTATATGTGGAGGCACATGCTTAAGAAAATCTACAAGGACTGGTTTAACATAAAGGATCCAGTTGCTGCTTCCATACTGTAGTCTTTGCTTTATTTGACCTTGTAGGTTTCATTCATCTGCTGAGCTTTCCCCCTTTCTCATCCCAGTGCACAGGAAGCATTTTTAAATCTTGAACTGTGAGATAGGAAATCTTTTTTTTTTCTTCTCTGTAATATAGAATCATAGAATCACAGAATCATAAAATGCTTAAGGTTGGAAGGGACCTCTAGAGATCATCCAGTCCAACCCCCTGCACACGCAGGGTCACCTAGAGCACGTGTCACAGGACTGCATCCAAGCGGGTTTTGAAGATCTCCAGAGAAGGAGACTCCACAACCTCTCTGGGCAGCCTGCTCCAGTGCTCTGTCACCCTCACTGTTAAGAAATTTTTCCTTAAGTTTCCTTAAGTTCCTCTAGCATAATATATATAATAATAATATAATATATATAGTATATATATAGCTGTACTTGTGAACAACGAGTAGTTAAGTTTGAACAGTTTTATTGTGGTGTACACTATGCTAAACTAAAGGGTATAGCTGTCTTACAAATTATATTAGGATCTATGTTCATGTCTTTCTGCTACATGTTATATCTTCTATTTTAAACAACTCTAAGACTTTCAGCTTCAGATGCAAGATAGTACTATTATTCCTATGGTGTGCTATATTCTTTTTTGAGTATCATTTTAGGATCTACCAGAATAATGATTTTACATTTGAAAATGTCAGAAATTTTTTTGCTTTTTATTCTTTGTACCTTCTATATATCTCTTTGTAATACTCATGACTTAAAAAAAAAAAAGTAGTAATTTGCTTTATATAGATTCAAGATTGATGATTCTATCATAGAAGTCCTTGTATGTGTTCTCTGTTCTGTGTTATGTCTGATAAATTATTCCTTGGAAAGAGGAAAATGTTGGTCTGTCCTTTCTCGTTTTCAGATGATAAAAAGAGTTTTCTGACATTGCAGAATAAGAGAAATATGTCAGTTGCATATTATTATACTTAGCACACTGATAAGGTGGTCATCACAAGGATGAAGTAAAATTACTTTAGTTGCTCTATGCAGACAGAAAACATAATATAATGGCATTTTGAATCATTAGAGCAGTACTTTACAATTATATACATTTTTCAGAGATAGAATTGCTACAGAAAAATCAGATGAGAAGTAAAATCTTAGGAAATGATAGCTTCTGTTGCTTTTACAGCATTTGCACTCCTGGATTTTTGTGTGCATACCAAAACGGTGAAATATATTGGTCAACAGGGCCTAGACTTTTTCATTCAGTGTGTTTGATGATGCTTTGGGAGAAATTTCACTTTTGAGTCTGAAACTCATAAGATCTTTCTACTACACAGAGCTTAAGGCAGCAATTTAAGTCAATGTGAAACATGTTCTGTATCTGGTTGCTACAAGGAGCTTGTACTGCAATTATTTTTTTTTAAAAAAAGACCTGTAACCTTGGCAGAATTTTGACTTGTTTCAGCGATTTTTTTAATCAAAATGAGTTGAAGATTTTGGTGACCATTTTCACATTTAAACTGGCTTCTAAATCATAAGATGCATATGAAGTGCACTTCAGTATTTTGCTCTTCATTTTATCCTATTAGGAGCATTAGATGAGGCTTTTGGTTTTTTGGGGTTTGTAACAGATATCCTGTTGAGGCTGCATCCATTCATGACTATTTCTTAACACGACTTTGGCAATATTGTCTTTAAACATTTACTTTGATGCATAATGTTTTACTGTTGGAATGTATCCATTCACTTTTGAGCAGATCACAGTGAATTCAAGAGAGACTCTTTAATGGTGAGACTGTTGTCCTTTAACGGAGTACACTGGCTAACTTGATTCCAATTGGCAAGTCTGGCATTCTGGGTTGCAGCTTCTTAATAGAGAGTAAAGTGGAATTATTTTGATAGATTTCAAACCTGATTTTTTTTGAAAGAGATTACAATGGGATTTAGCTAAGAGAATTCTCAAAATACTTGTTTATTCACTTTCCCATGACCCTGTGCCATTCTCTGTGTAAGAAAACAGAATACTGTAATAACTTTAGACAAATGGTAATGAGCAAAAAGAAGCCAAAATATATTCATATTTCTGCTTCTAAAAGATGGGGAAGAGACTTAAACACCCACCTTTTTTTAGTCATCAAAGTCATTATTCTTCATAGGCACTGACAAAAGAGAGTAAGATCATGAGCTGAAATAACATTGAGGCTCTGATTTATCCAGAGAGAAGAGCTGAACACATATCACCTGAGAATCCACCTCTTCTTTAAGAAGAAACCATTTGGGGAGCAATCCAGTCATCAACAAGTATCTTTATCAGTTTTCTTGAAATTTTCTGAGATATCTAACCCTATTTATGTATTTACAGTTTACTCCTAATGCCGTGTTACTGGCCATCACAGATTTATTAAATAGAATATTCCTTCTAACATGCAGTGGTGGAGTTGTAGGCTTTGCTAATATTCCTCATTCCTCACCCTCCTACAGCTGTCAAAAATACATGTGAAAACCCAAAACAAAATGAGGAAAAATTCCAATTTTTTTTTAAAGGTTTGGGATACTTGCTGTTTTCCCACTTTCTGGAAAGCATAACTCCTGTGGCTGCAACAGGCTGCCTCAACTTGTCTGAAAGAAAGCCTCAAAGAGGTGATGAACACAGAGTTTCTGGAGCAGGAGTGTGGCACCATCCGAGGTCCCACTCAGGACACCTGGTATGACATTTGCTGTCTCAGTGACCAAATGGGCATTGGTTATCTTTAAAAACTTAAATAAATTCCCAACATTGTGTTATGCAGCATTATGCAGATTTCTCACACGCATTCCTTTGCAAGAATAGGATGGAATAGACAAGGCATGTTTTATTGCAGAGTTCTGAAGACTCTGCCACAATTATGTTTCTGCTCATCTCTCTCCACATGACAAATAAAAAGGACTACTCAAAGGAGTTAAGACTCCTCATGTTTGCTTCCTGTGAGGGACACAGCCTCCAGGAAAGTGGCATGTTGTTGAGGTGGAATATCCTATGACACTAGACACTAATTTTTTCTACACTTGCTCTTCACCTTTCTGACTTTGCTTCTGTGCTTTTAAAATGGAGATGACATTTACTTACTTTCTAATAATGCTGAGAAGATTAACTACATAATACCAGACACTTAAAATGTATTTATTAAAAACTATGGATATTATTACTGGATTAAGCTATAATTTGGGGCACTTAATTTCCTTTTCAGATAATGTTTTGGCAGAAGTATCCTTGTTCTGAAAAGTCAGTGAAGAAAAAAAATTGCTTTACTGGAAAAAGTTAAGCTACAATAACATGTGGTGAAAAAAATTGTTCTAGGGAACATGCTTTGCATTCTGTTAGTCACAGCCCATCAGTGAAAACTTGTCTTGCTTGCAAAAAAAGTGGTTAATGTATTTAGAGCACTTGCAGGTTAAAAATTGCCAT
>NW_010587168.1:124116-158407 GCF_000705375.1 Tinamus guttatus | reverse complement strand
TCAATTAACAAGACTGGCCTCTTCAGATTCTGAGATTGGGAATTAATTACATGCAGTTTTTGAGGCTGTGCTCTTTGTTACTGGCAGTTGGGTGGGAGGGAATGTATGATTATGCTAAAGGAAAATCATTCTGACTATTAGTTATCAGACTGAAGACAGAATATGCCTTTTGAACAAAACATAATGCTTTTTGAAATGCTGAAAATATTTTCTAAAATGTCTCAGCTGAACTTTTTAGCTGAAAGTCAGTTAAAACCAATTGTTCCAGGACTTCATGTCAGGGTTTTCTGTACTTTGTACTGTAGAATGAGATGAATGACAGCATCAGAGCAGATCAACAGCATAAGTCTTCTATGTTTGTTGATACTTTATTTGATGCTAGAGTTGACCCCCAAATTATTTTTTTGCTATTGGAAATTGACTTTCTGATAAAGGAAAAAAAAAAAGGAAAACAGTTACGTTTATGAAGAAAATAATGCTACGTATATTGCTGCAGTGCCTTGTAGGTTTTATGAATGCAGCATGTTCACAGTGATTTTAGTATTATCCTAATGGTCTAAATTCTGTGAGCTACATCTCTTCTATTTCCTGTCATTCTAAATCACTGTGTACTACACTTTACCTTGTTTGTATCACTTCAGCTACTGATGCTACAATTGCAGTTAAAAGCCAGTTTAGCTGCTTTAATTATAAAGTGCCACCAAAAGATGCAGTCCCCCCATGCTACAGAGAGACCATTAGCATTGAGTTTACCGATCATAGGATAAACTGGTTAGCAGGCTCATTCACTGTAAAGTTAATCCTGCAGAAAATCTACTGAAACTGACATTTGTTGGATGAGTGAGCGGAGTCAGCTCACCCTTTGGTGACCACTAGATCCTGTATGAGGAGGGACAGGAACTTATAAAGAATGTAGTAGTATGTGAGACTTTCCTCTTCAGTCACAGCTCACCCTTACACTGCCTTAGCTGTAATGTCAAAGTGATCAATAAGACCCTGCAATTCATTAAACCCTTACCCATAATGTGTAACATAACAGGCTAATAAAATATTGAAAGTTCCCAAGCTCTAGAGGCTGCTACCCTAAATGGATTTGCAAGCCTGAAATAGGAGGTACAGATAAAGGTCTAAGTGTCTTTGCCTGGATTCAGTGTTCTCGCTGACCTCAAGAGTCTTGCAAAGAGTCTTTGAAAACAACCTACTGCTAATGCATATGTACCACCTGATGCCATAAATGCCATTACAATAAAAGCATGAAACAGAAAAGAGAAACTTCCTGTGGTGTTAGGAAACCTCATCACAAGTTAGCAACATGATGAGTAGCATAAACTGCATATCAACTTTGGATTTTCAAAGGACATTTTTCTCTGAAGTAAATTCCACAGCAGGTTGGATGTTTGCATTCTCGGGGTGTTCAGAAAACTAATGACTCTTGAACAATCAAGCATGTACTTGCTGCATACAAAGGCAAGATCAAAGCCACATGAAAATGTGCACATATTTTTAATACACTCCTCCAGAAAAAGGTCAAAAGCATTAGGTAGACCTTGCTGAACCTGTAGATTAGCCCCACAGAGCACTTCACATACCAAACAGGAACATGCAATGCAAGTCACTGCTTTCCATTCCTCAGTTCTGTTTGTGCTATAGATAAAAAGGTGCTAGCTATCACTTTTTGAAGGAGTGCAGATAAAGAGTCTTTTTATGAGAATACCTGCTGGGGAGCTGCATCTCCCTTAGATGATAAAACGTTTAACTTTGTTCCATCACAAAAAGCCTTGGCGGAATCTTTCCTGGAAAGGATGAAGTGAAAAGCTATGGTAGGATGAACAGACATGAGAAAAAGTGCTGCAGCAAAGGCTTTCAGAGAGTAGAAGAGCAAACTGTATTATTATGCTTTACAAGTGTTTGCCACTGAAAAAGACAGTAACATACTCCTTCTCTTGGACTGATGATGAGAGACAAATTCAAAGCCACAGTACAATTCATTTGAAAGCTGCATGTAAGAGAAGAACAAAAAGGACCACTCACCTGCTGATGGGGTTCCCCACTTCACCTACTTAAATTAAATACAAAAGATTATATTTCTTTTGGTCTAAAGCAGCAAGTAGGATCATAGAAATTTTTCTGTCACTATGAAAGACTCAGGAAACTTTTTTTCAAATAAAAAGCTTTTTTTTTTTTTTTGAGGTTTGAAATAAAGAGAAACAGAAGACAAGATGTGAGAAAGCCACATTCCAGTTTTTCTGCATCTAGTCTTGCTGGTCTATATATAATAAGGAGTTACTTCCCAGCTTATGATTTCAGACCTCTTTCAGGGTGGACATGATGAAATAGAAGCAACTACCTGTGGAGCCGAAGGAGAACCCAAATGTGTGGCCACCAGCTTCTTTAGGAAATGATTACTTACATTGTTTACAAATTAAGAGTCTTAAATTTTAATCTTTCTATGTTACTAAAGAAAAAAAAATCCACCATTTCTGGGTTTAAACCGTGATTGTGGCACAGATTCCATCTACTCAAATTCTCCTCCTCCCATCCCTAAGAAGGTTCGGGAGGAAAGAATTGAAAAAATATTTTTCCACAAAGAGGCAAAACATATCTGTGGCCTAGAGCTGTTTCATTTATGATCTGGAAGAGAATGGCAAGTCACTCCTGATATCATCCTGATATGTACTTGTGGGTACCACAAATGTTGATGGATAGGTTAATAATGACCAGGACAGAGAACCCACACAAAGCCGAGCAGATCCTTTGGTAAACTGGACCAATGCATGCTATATTATAACATAGTATCAGTTTATGCTCCCAGCAAGAATCATCAAATAAATAAAAAAGGAGTAGTTCGAGTATGAATCCCTTTTTGAAAGAAATGCTCTATGTGAACACTTTGTTTAATAACCTGGAATAGTTATTGGGCTTTAGATGATGTGGACTTACATATGTGGCCTTACGTTGCCGCCACCCTGCAAAGATGGCCATTGTAATATCTTGCAAGCTGTGTGCTCATTTCTAGAACAGAGCTGTTCAAAAAGTGAATGGATCCTTCAGATGCATTTTTTTTTTGTATCAGCTGTGCAGGCAGGGTATGACATCTCTGGACACTCCCACTTTTTTTTCATGCAGATTTGAGTTCTGTCAAGCCTAAATCCCTATTGGGTCAATCTTTACATGATTTACTCTATATTATCACTGGAAACACTTACTCAAAAATGGAGGGAGAATAAAATACATATTTAGTAATCTTTTTGATACCAGGACCATAGACTGCTAAGGACTTAGAGTAGTAAATGTTAATATTGCTGCCTAAATCAAAGTGTGTTAAAATATTTCTCAATTTAATAATTGTTATATAGTGTATATTTTATAAATAATGTATATAATTTGCTTATTTGGCACCATTCTGCATCCATTTGTGGCTTACCATTTGAACAGGGATCATTAAAATGTAAATTAGAATTCATTGCCTTCAATGATATGGAATTTGTGGGGGAAAGGTGAGGAAATGCCTTCTTGGTAAACCAAGAGAGATAAACCTTTATCAGGAAGCATTTGTACAGAAAATTTCTGCATGAATATTCTGCTTTTATTTCTTTAGGAATTTTCTGGAAAATCCAAGGGTTTTTTGGTATGCCCAATTTAAGGCCCTCCCTGAATAGGAACAGACAGTTTTCAGTCATTCTTTAAGGCCTAGACAACAGTGGAAAACATAAAGCAAAATTCTGAAAATCCTTTGATTCCAAGTGTTAATCATTGTGGGTAAACATGCAAAGCTTTATATGCCATTTTGGTGGACATGCAGAATATAGTAGCTGTGTTTATGCATATTTTCAGTGCCTAAGAAACAAGTTCTCTTTGGAAGCCTTTAAGTTGCTATTGAGCAATATTTCATAAAACAGTGTTAAATTTTTGCTTAGCCTCACATTATGAAATTATTTATGCAACCACAAATGAAAAGGACCACCTCAACAGAAATTATGGTATATATTCTAAATCATAAATACGTTGAATTTCATTTATGTGGCTGTTGCCCATTTTGAATATAGTAAAAGGAGCACTTGATCTAATTTAATTCACAATTACAGAGTACCTAGTATGATGTTAGCAGCAGAATAATGTATATTGGTAGTTTATTTTCTGATGCGCTAGGATTTTAGAACTAAAGCTTGTGGAAGCCTTTTGCAAGCAAAGACAGCCTTTGTTCTATGGCAACTGAATTTGAGATTATTTAAAATTTTATTGTTTCTATTTGTTTTCTATTCCCTTCAAGTCTGCTAAATGAATGGTAAGAGCAGCCTCCTAAGTGGCTTGTTTCAAGGGAAATACAATTTTAAATGTTTTAACAGCTTTGAGTCTGGTACATGTTACATATATTCTGTGATCTCTGATTTCATGTACATGAATACCTGCTTTAAGCTAAGTAATTTTGCTTTTTCTCAGAACTGAAACATGAGATCTACGTTTGGAGATTGACTGCCCAGCGTATTAACCCTGCCAGCAGAGAAGAGACAGCAGTGAAATGCCTCCTGTTGCAGAAGGTCTTGACACTGGAGATCCTCCTGAGGAAGAAGCTCAGGACCTTCCACAGGTGAGCAAGTGCCAGCTCACATTCCCCATCTCTGTCCTCACAGGGCATAACTCAGACCCTCTGTGGGGCAAGCCAGGGACAATCTACAGGGATGGGCAATTTGTAGAACCAGCCCCATTTTGGTGAGCCTAGTCTACAATTAGGACTGGCAGCATGGCTTTGCTAAAATCTATAGTGATATTTCAATTTTGTTCAATAGGCCAAGTGCTAACTTGTTATTTTAAGCAGAACAGAAAGTGAACACCAGTGGGTTCTTCACTATGCTCTTAGCCACCTCTTGATCACATGGGTGTTGGTGCAGGCATGAAGAACCAACCTCAACTTTAGCAAAACATGAAGTATCTTAGGACAAAACTGATGTCAGCATGACCCAGGTTTTATTATGCATCATAGTTTTACTTTCAAAATAATTTGGTATGTTATTAGACTTTTCCTTGCAACAGTGGCTTCACAGTAGTAAAATTATCTACATATTTTTTACTGAAAAATTCAAGTTTTTTTCAGTGAAGTGATCAATTTGGAAAATAGACCATTGGTTAATTACTACATTTTAAAATTATTTCATAATCAAATCTTCAGTGTTAATCTGAGTATAGCCATACTTTACTTTTTATGTATAGAAAGGCAGAGTTTTTATAAACTATGACTAACAAAAATGCTAAACCTACTTCCAAAAACAGCTATTGCTCTATGGAATTTGATGTCTGAGGTGCTAAATATGCTGAGAGTGAAATTGACTCTAAGCTAACGTGAAACTGAAATAATCCATTTTTATTAATAAATGTGTTAATTAAATAGGCAGTATAAGCAAGGGCATGTAAATTTTATTTCTAAAATATTCCAGTAGTAAGGTGGTTTTTGTTTACATAGATTTTTTGCAGAGGCTGTGCACTCTGAATAATCTGACAGTATTAAAAGACAAAAAACAATCTGTTAAAATAACCCACTTTTCAATGAGATAAAAGTTGCTATTAGACACTATGACCTTACAAGGTGGGGACTTCTGAAGTGTAAATAAAAATCATGTATTTGATTTTAAGAGTCAGGATTCCTCCAGCACTGTGTAGCAAAATAAAGATCCACTAGCATTAGCAATAGGCATCCTTAATTGCAAACCCAAGGCATTTTTTTTCTGGAGGCTGACAATGCTCATAATACAGCAAAGATATCGAATTCTTAAAAAATTCTCTTGACAGAGCTCTAATTTTACACTGGAAAAAAAGCAGGTCTCCTTTTCTTTCAGGCAAATTTCACAAGAAGATAAAAACTGGGAAACAAATATTCAGGAACTTCAGAAAAAAGTAAGTAGATGATAGTTGTCAGTATCTATATAAGTGGACCTTTACCTTTATAGAGGGTACAAGGAGTGCTCTGAATCCAATACAAATTGCCACAAGGAGAAGAAAAGCTGGTAGGCAAGCAGCTTGCTTCTCAGTGGGAAAAAGTTGCTGAACAACTGTGACAATTTTCCTCAGGTTTTATACTTATGTTTCTTAGAAAAGTATTGTTTAAAGGACCATTAAATGATTCAACAGTATTTTCTTCAATTTTTAATCCATGCCTGGAAGGACTTGGAAGAGGTCAATATGCTATCTATAACCATGATATATAACTATACAATACATTCCTACTGATGTGCTTAATATCAACTCTAATTTACTGCACTGTCTGGAACATGCCTGGTTTATTATTCAAGTATGGATAAAGCATTTAAGTAAATCCCTCTCTCTTCACTGAACACACATTAGCACTGTCTGGCTTTATCCTGAAGCTGAGTCTGATGAGATGCACGCTCCCTAGTGGGATTAATTTCACCTAAATTTAACTGTCTAAACATCACCCAGCATCACTCCACCTTACCAGCATCACTAATGAATCCAAACCTATTATTTCTGGGGTGTTATTTGGGAGCTTAAGTCCTTGACCAAGACCTAGCTGTCCAATGTGTTATACCAAGAACAGGATTAAGCATTAGACCT
Source organism: Tinamus guttatus (assembly GCF_000705375.1). The sequence continues at coordinate 151,840 of NW_010587168.1, read as the reverse complement.
TTTCTACTGTGTTGAAAAAAAAAAGACATCTTTGCTAAAGAATAGAGATTATATTGTAATTTCAGAAGGTTTTAAATTGTGTGGAAGGCACTGGAAAAAAATAGAAGAAATGTCGGGGGAAGGTGATTCCCTGCGTTGATGGAGAAAGTGAGACTGGAGCAGAGATGTAGAAGAGCCTGGGTCTGTGTGGGAGGTGTGTGCAGCTGGGGATGGGAATTGCAGGGTTGGGCTCATTCGTGAAAGAGGCAAAGGACGGATGAAAGATCTGACCTCTAGGCAAGGTTATAGCTTTTTAGAGAGTGACAGCAACAAAGTGGATTTTTTTCCAGGCTCAAGAGAACCTGGAGTTACCTCTGTAATAGCAAATGCATTTCAACCATGCTTTTCCTTGTATAGGGAAATGGGGGTAGCTGAAACAACTGAATATACTCAGCAGAAGTTAGCTCTTTGCATCTCTTACATTCACACTGAGCTTCCCTACATATTCATGATTTTATAGGTATCTATGGAATACTTCAATTTAAATATTTCTGCCCTTTACGCTGAAGAGCCTATATAGTACAGGAACAGCAGACTGTGCTTCATGCATGTTTTTGTGAACTCTATGCGTAATAGATGTAGTTCTTTAGTATAGTTATTGATTACTTTTTCCTATCTACAGCACAGAATAACAGACAAAATTCTTCTCATCAAATGCCTGACTGTGTTGGGATGTGTTATTCTTATGTTTTTTCTGAACTCCTTTGTTCCAGGCATCCACCTGGATCTTGGTAAGTTTCATAATTTTACTCTATTTTAACAGAAAAAAAATATTTTTCTGCATCTGGATTTGCTCAGAAAGCCCACTTCTATATGTTTGTTGTTTAACATTTTCGTCATTTAATCAGAACACTAGTTTCTCAAAACAAGTTTTTGAAATGTAGTCTTGTTCCATTCACCCCAGGAGCAGAAGTATTCCTGTTATTAATAGGTGAATGCACGTTACAGAATAAGCAAACTCTATCTTGGTATGATTGCTGTAGATTTGAACGAGTGACCAAACCTCACTGTGGCAATCAGAAAATAATCACTCTACATAATAGTAAAGTAGTCTGGCATTTCCTAAGTGTACATAACTCCAGAACTTCCAGGCTCCATTACTTTATTGTCATAATAAATCATTTTCCATAACAAAATCAAGGAGAAACTGTATATATGTGAAATGAAACAGCTGAAAGTATTGGAGATGTTGAAATAGGACAAATAGGACAAAGCTGATCTGTGCATTGCCCTATAAAAAGGTAACAATTATTTAGACTGTTGAAAGTAAGGGAAATTCATATTTATGCTTTCTCTATTGTGTACATCTATCCCAGTGACTGAAGGAAGCCACTGTGAAGAAAAATAACTCATAATCAATAAATCACTGATTCAATCCTAATATGCACAGATGAATAGTGCATAAGCTAAAAGCTTATATATGCACTTATTTTTCTATTATTACACTTAAATTCCTTTTTGTGATTTGTAAAATAGTTACAGTTATTCAACAGTGAGCAAGCTGAAGACAAACCCTACCATGTCTCTTGCTGACCCTCTGAGTACCTTGGCAGGCTTGGTACACCAGCAGTAGTAGCACACCGTTATTTTGGCTAGCAGGGCTACAGGTTACTGCTCTGATCTGGTTAGCATCTCTCTCTACTGGGACTCAAGTCAACATGAGTGTTGTGTAGTGCCGGCACGAGTGGGAGGCTGTGTGCTACCCTGACTGGAGCAATGTGTTTTGGCAGGTACAGCTAAGTTGTGAGATGTGTTAATTCCTGGGATTGATCCTTGGCCCAACACATTGGTGTGGCTTGGGATATGAAGTTACCAGACAGTGCAGATAGATAGACTCAGGAACACCTCTTTGGCAGGTGAAAGGCATCCTGGAACAGTTCATGGTTAGGATAGGAGATATCTCAGCCAGGCCTTCTTCTCCTTTAATACCAGTCTCAGCTGAACATACTAGGTTCCAGAATATTTGCTCGGGAAATGGGAAATTTCAGTCAATAGGTTATTGGCTGTTAAGGAGTTGAAAGCTGTACTGAGATGTTATAGCAGCAAAAGTGCTATATTACCAAGGTGTAGGAAGATGGAGGAATTAAAGATGTGGGAAGGTATTTGAAGTTGCCATGGCTAAGAATATGTAAGAAGGGAGTTCAGAAAGAAGTCAGTTTTCACCCTTACTTTCCCATCTCTGATAAGCAGACTTTAAACCATGCAAGATTTTATGAATTAAACCTAAAAGTGTTTTTGAAAACCCCCACACAGTCAGTAAAAACTATCTAACAGTGGTTGCATATGCCTCTCCTAAGGTATGCCCTCTAAATGGTAATGTATGTGGAGACAATACTGTCGATAACTGCTCATTACTATTTTCCTATCATTTTACATTAGTAAAATAAAAGAAAACACCGGCAAGGCCAGCAGTGCAGGTTTCTGTTATTCATTAGCTGATCTTCACCTGCAACTTTGAAAGTTAATGCAGGATGTCTGTATTCTGTCTAAATTCTCCCTGTTATATATTCATGGCAAATCTAACAGATTAATGAAGAAATGTTCTTAAGTCATATGCATTATTTCTATTAACATTTAATGGAACCTGCAAGCTTGTGCTGAGGTGTTATTGGTAACTCCTGAATTCTGCTATCTTGATGTCAGCTATCAGTTATATACCATTACTGAAGTAATGCTACTGTGATTCTCTGTGGATTTTAGTTCTCCAGCGTACAAAAATACTTCTTAAAATACAGAACATCTTGTACTCTGATGGTTTGGTTAAATTTCTTCAATATGTTTTTCTTATAAAGATGAGAATAGATTGTAGTTCAGTGTTTAATTTTCTACCCGAATAATGTTTTATACAGAAGCTGAAGTGTTAGAAATCTAATAACTTTTAATTGCATTTGGTAGAGTGAATTAGAGAGATTACAGAATTTTTTATCAGTCCCCAGCCTTGATATAATTTTTTCATTATTAACTTGGAGTCATTGATATAATTTGAGGGAACTGACATTTTAATTTAAATAATAAAGTTAGCATCCTTAACAGTCTTTTAAAATGCAGAACACCTTCCTACTCAGTTTTCTTGTACCTGCTCATCAAGTTATTTAGTCTAACTCCATGGACTATCTATGAATCCAAGGTTAATACTGAGAATTTAAACCAACAGATATGGAAAACTTAGTTAAGACTTCCATAATATCTGTGTCCTGTTCCTGTAGGATTATGTTTTGTTGATAAAATATCTGAAAAGAAAAAAAGAAATGATGAATGTAGAATCCCTTTGAGCACTGAACCTGGTTCCTGTGTGGGCTTTAACTTTTAGGCAGGTATGTCTAGACCTTTGAATATTTGAATATAGGGAAAAGCAAAAAAAAAGAGCAAAAACAAACAAACAAACAAAAAAACACCCAAACTTCTAAAGTAAAATAAAGCAAGGTTTATTTATTTGAGATCTTCAAAGACCACTTGGACATGGTCCTGTGCCACATGCTCTAGGTGACCCTGCATGTGCCGAGTACTTGGACTAGATGATCTCTAGAGGTCCCTTCCAACCTTAAGCATTCTATGATTCTATGATTTAGAATATAAAATAGGTTTTTTTTTTTGTTTGTTTGTTTTTTCAATAGAGAAAGTTCAAAGTGAGTCAGTCATGCCTGATAGCTCTGGCTATCTGAGCATCAGACATCCATAAAGTAATTACCTTCAGCTCCCCTTAAAGTAGTCTATGGAAATAGTGAATAATGAGAGGAGGTAAGCAACAGGTGTGATTTGTTGAACCTACTTTCAATTTACAGATAGGTTCACTTTACCCTATATTACTTCACTTTTTATAAAGCAGTCAAACTGTAGCAAGTTTGACACAGCTAGATGAAAACAAAAACCTAGCACTTAGATGGAGAGTCAGCTTGATGATTGATAATTTTGGAATTTGATTAAAATAACTTTGATATTATTAACCAGAAGTGATGTTAGTAAAGAACCCAGTTATATCAGTTTTTTAAAAAATGTGGTTTACTCTTTTAAGCAACAAACAGGATCACTATCACCTTTTTGGGTAGTTGCCTAAGTTCTGTAAATCAAAACTCAAGTCAAGCAAAAGTCCTAGGCCTATATTTTCACTACTGTCTTTTCTCTAGAGCTAAAATTTCTCCATGTATACAGTGAATTGTTACTTTGTTTGAAAATATCTCATGCGTGTAGTTAAATCTATTTTCTCTTGGAAAACTCTCATCATTTACAGATCCTTTTGAGGATCTGAAATTGGGAACTATTAGCAATTTCTCTTGACTAGTAACATTTAAATCCTTAAAGAATGTAGAATGATTTTCATTTAATTCAAGCTGTCATTTTCGTGTTCATTAGGCCATAGTATGCAGTCTTTTTATTTTATTACCATTGCATTAAATAAAAAATGTGTTCAATTGCTGTAGATATAAAAGACTCTTGTTGTATTGCCATTCCTTTAGATATTGGTTATTGTATTTTCTGTCTCATTTCCATAATTTATAAGAAATACCAAAGAAATTCATGGGAGTAATTAAATACCTTAATTGAAAATGGCATCAGCAGAACAAAAAAGCAAATGATGCCTATCGAGAATGTTATGCAAATTATAGTGGAAATTTTACCTTACCATTCAGAAGAGTGTCACCTCAAACTCAAGAGAGAGGATTGGCTCTAAAATTACTGAAATATAATTTCTCTTGATTTTTGTCTTGCTTTTATTTAAATGGCCATGCATAGTTGTCATCTTTTACTGTAATTTAGAGTTGAACCAATAAATATAATAGAGTAGAGGCTGAGGACGTTTTGTCTGGTAGATTGCTTAATGATGAAGAATGGCCTGCATAGCCCTAAAGCACTTCATGGACTCACTTAGAATTTGCTATTGAATCACAGAACTAAAATGTTGAATGTCAAAAGTTCCATATCAATATTTATTTGGCTTAGAAACACGGAAGATAGTTTTCCATTACTACAGCCTACTAAGATTTTAACAACTAGCTTCTTTCACATTATTTTGTGCAGCATTTTCAAGAAATGGTACAAAGAATAAACAGCAGCTATGATTATGTCTTAAAAACTACTGTCCTGAGTATGCAGTGCACCTACCTATTAAGCTGCCCAAACTGTAATAAATATTATCCTCAACTTCTGTCTTGGCCTTGGGACACAGCATCTGCTTTTGAATTTGCACTAGGGAATTTCTTTTAAATGGTGAAATGTTTTTAAATTTGAATCACCCCACAGCAGCTCTGTGAGTGAAGTCCTGTCTCGCTGTGTGCAGTAGAACTTGCCAGGTTAAAAAAAGTCATAAATTGCCATGGAGCAGGAGTTCATACCTGAGAAAAGTGTGGACAGATTCCATTAGTCTGAAAGATGTGTTAACTCCAGAGTATCTACACGGCTCCTATTTTTACACTTTGAACTGTTATTCTGTAACTTTTTGCTCATCTGCTGTTGGTAATACATAGATTAAACCATCTTATGCTACCATACTGTATTATGGTGGAGCTGTATAAATTTGTTGCTGTTAACAAGCAATAAGATTGAAAACAAAAAAACAAATTAGGTTCTCACAATTTCTAAACTTTTGTATGCATAGAGACGGAGTAGAAAAGACTTGTTTTTATTTTGGAAATGCTTTGTTTCAGGTGAATTTGGCAATAGTTAAAATGAAAGGTCTATTATAAAATTATTCAATATTACTGAGAGATTATTTACAAAATGTTTGAAAGATGATTTTAATAGGCTGGTCTATTATAGATTAGTGCTAATAGTACAGAAAATCCCAGTAAGACGGACAGCATATTAAACTATAAAACATGAGATATGATATAGATTAAATCAAACAAAGGCTTAATGCCAAAAGACACATTGTTAAGTTTATCCTGTTTTCAGATCTCTGGACCTTTTCTATACAGCTCAAAATAGCAGCATGTCAGCTGTGGTTGCCTAGAAACTCCTTCACACACACCAGCAGAGCAGACAGTTTTAGTTCCCAAAACATTTGATTAGGGATACCTTCTCTTATGTGACAGTTAGCTCTGGTTTTGAAAGTATTAGTGATGATGTTATCCTTATGTCATTTTGTTTGAAAAAGGGAACACCCTTTATATGAGCTAATTATTTATTGTTAGACAAATTAAAAATATTATCTCTGTAAGCAAAACACAAAATAGTTATTGTTAGATGCCTTAACAATAATATTAATTCTACAGTACACATTATGTAATTAATACAAAACTCACTAGCAGTGCTACAGTTAAAAGTTGTTATACAAAAACGAACAAACAAACAAACCCCCCGCCCAGCATCTACTCCTTATTTTCTAATATTACGGTTGTGCAGCCATGCTCTGCAGGGTGCTAAGCTTCCCAGTTTTAGGCTGGGAGGAGTCACAGGAGTTGTTGGTATCTTCAGGTGTTTGTTGAGAGAAGTGTCATAGGTCTTTCTTTCTCTCTTTACCAGGAGGTGCATTGTGTTGTTGATGGCTTCTTCTTCCTAATGGCCTGGATCCATTTGGGTTCATTGTTATATGTCTTCTAAAGTCTACCAGCTTTTTTCTTTTTACCCCTGTTGGTTACAACTCCATGTTCCCTCCAATTTTATTCTATTCTCTCCAATTTTATTCTGTTCGGTGTGCTGTAGATACATATTCCTCGTCCTTCTGTTTGGCCCTAAAATGGGTCTTGTCCTGCTTCTAAGGTTGCATTACTATCCGTAACTGATGACTGATCAATTGTCCTGGGACTTTTGGTATCATCCTATGCCAAGATGTTGAAGACTTTTGCTATCACTCCTTGTCTGTACCCCTTTACACTGCATCATTATGCTGGGGTCATAAATAGTTCATTCTACACAACATCCCTAACTGTTATTCATATGTGTATAATAATTATCAACAATAGGCATAAACCACACATTTACACAAAGCTAAGCAAAACTAAAATTAGATATTATCCATCTAACCATTAGGCAATTGCTGAAACTAGTAAACAAGCTAAGATAAAGGTCCAAGCAAGCCTAGACAAGTCACCAGACACCACCTGGCAGATCCTTGCACAGTTAGTAAAAAGCCTCAGGTGCAGCTCCTCTGCTAGGCCATGGGCAATATGCTGCTCACTGGGCAACAGTACTGCATCAAATTGGAAGGACTCCATTTTTACTGAATTGTCTCTATATTTGGATCCAAATCCATTGAAAAGAAGAGGACCACTTCTGTTGACGTCATTGAGCCACGGATCAGCTTTTAGCTTTTTGGAGCAGTACGTATGCTAATCCAGTGAAGGCAATGGCAGCGGAAAAGGCTGTGGGCTTCTCCATGCGTTTGGCTTCCAGAGCATTGGCTTTTTCTGAATGCATCTGCCGGGCAGGGACACCTGGCTGTTCTGGCCCTAGTTCCACAGCACCACAGCTCAGAGCTGCCCCTGGAGCCCCCTTAATCCCACTGGTTCCCAGCAGATCCCTTTCCACCTGCGCTGCTCTCACCCAGAGCTCCTGAGCTGTTTCTTTCCACTGCAGGTCGATATTTGGTGTTTTCTATTTTTAGAAAAAGTTGTCTTTTGTGACAGTTGATACTGATTGAATAGGGAATTGTTTTTAATGTGCTCCAGTTCATTGTCAAGGACTTGGCTTCCATCTATAGGAATGACCTTTTATCTGTAATTACTCATCCTATGCACTTTTGCCACTGGTAACTTCTCTAACTGATTTTCCATTAATGTTGCACCTATATGAAGCTGTAATGTTGCACCATAACTGGTGGTTTTCCTTTAATTCCTGGCCTGATAATGGTAGGAAATAGAGCAACAAAGTGTAGTATCTGGCAAGAGTGCCCACATCACTGTTGCAGGATATCTTAGTGCACCTTTTTCTTGTTTAAATGCCCTAAACCCTTCATCAGTTCCAATGGGTTTCTTCCAGGCATCCTTAAAGCTACTGATCTTCCAGGTGGCGTCATTTGCATTAGTGAGCGGAGTTTGGCATATTTACCCTGCTTTAGCTCTATTCTCCTCTTTGCTCTGGCTTCAGTCTTCTGCCTGATACCTTTTCAAATCTATTTGTGCATGCAGCAGTGTTAGCTTAAGATGTCTAGTACTTTTATGTCGATATCAAGAAGAGAAATACAAATGACTCGCTGCTAGTTCCTGAGTAGGTAGTATGAAGAATTTAATTGCCACACAGTAGGCGCATTTTGCGGTTTTAAAATGAAAATGGACATAATTATATTTACAAGACTTAGTATGCCTTTGCTTTATAGTAAAATTGAAAAAAAGTCCTGTTAGAATGTATATGAATTAAAAATAAATTTGACAATTATTTTGTAATAATGTGCATTTTGGAGCAGAACTAATTGATGTAGTCAGCATTGGCTATGACTCAGAAAGTATGGTCCACATCTGCGTTGTTTCTCCTGCTCAGCATAACACTCTGAGAATAAGAGATCTATTTTCCAGGGCCAATTTTTATTTCTTTTTGGATAGTTTTCACAAAAATGTGCCCTCAAAAATGCATAGTCATCTTTACAAACATGCAATTAAGTATGGAAAAATATCCTCTTTCCTTGCAGTTGCTGTTATATTTGACAGCTGGAAAAAAAGAAACAGTTGTATATGCTGTTGCACCTTTTGTGATGTAGTTCATACTTCTGGAAAAGTTGACCTTTACTGTATCTTCATATTTGCATCTTCTCATATTATTTTTGACTCACTAGAGTCAATGAGGGTATGCCAACAGTGTGAGTGTTTGTTTGCAATGACCTTTACTGAAATAATGCTGTAAATTTTTTTAGATTTATGTATTGATGCAATATACAGGACTATATACTTGTCAACACATATTTTCTGTAGATATAGTGCTCAGCTATGGCACCCTTTAACCATGATTTCCTTCTTACAGTGCTCTACTTTGAATGTCATCCTATGTCATCTGTGAAATTGTGTTTAGATTGATTGGGAGAATTAGCAAAGTTGAGTGTTGACATTGCAATACAATGGTGCATATGATTTCTCCATTCTGACCTCATGACATTGAAGTTATGCAATAAAATCTTGCCCATTTTGGACTAATGTACATGTGCTCATCTGTGATTAAAGAGGAGCCAGTCTTCTGTCTTTTTGTTTTTTCTATGCTTTAATTTTTAACTGAAATTTCCTCTGTCATCAAAGGTTGCTTTTTTTTTTGCCTTTTGCCTTGGATGGTTTTATAGTTTCCATTAAGTTTTTTCATGTTCTTTCACTCTTCTTATATTGTACTTCACATTTCCTGTTGCAGTGCAAGCTGTCCTGGACTGTTACCATCATAGTTCTTTCCCCATGGAGTAATCTTAAACTGTGTTGCTACAAATAGCACAAAACAGCTGGAAACGATTTCTAGGAAGCTAAGCCTATGAAAAGGACTGCTCAAGAGACCAGCAAATTGCCTTATAACAAGGGAATTTCATAAAAGGGTATTAAAAAGAAAATAATGCTTATCAGCTGCCAACAAGTATTATTTAAAAAATGTCCGCATGATCCAGAATATATATATTCAAGGACACATGATAAAACTAGAAAAAAAAAAAGTGTAAGAACCTGAATACAGGATATTTTGTTTTGCATTCAGAACTCAGAGCAGTCACTACTCAGAGGAGTAGAGTGAGCACCACTGCAATTTTTAAATTGTTTGACCAAAATATTTCTATATGTATATATAAAAGTAGATTTGAGTGTATGTTTGTGTATTCTATACCCTCACATATGACGGATTGACATATTTATCCTTAAGATAAATCTGTGAGGATTATAGAGTGTATCAGACCTCTTCCAATTCAGCTGCTGGAACAAAGTGATAGAATTGACTTTCTCATATGCTCAGTGATGTGCTGAAATAATGATTTAACACTAAATATGTTTTAGCTGTTAGGCCTGATATATGCTTTGTGGCTAAGACAGTTCTTGTAGTTCACAAAAAGTTGCTGTGGCCATGTTGACCGATGGAGCCTGTGAGTGAAATGGTAAAGATAAACCAAAAGGCATATGCTACTTTGCTCACTTACAAACATCTGTGGGGCCATCCTTCAGATCGGATTATTACCTTTTTTGTCCTGGCAGAAGCTGATCTAACTGATTTTGAAAATTCTTACTGATTTCTTAACTGCTGATTTCTTAACCTGGTTCTAATATGTAAGCAGGATCTTCCTCATTGCTATTATTCTTCCTCCTTCTTCTCTCTTGTCCTATCTGCCATTGATGTGTTCTCTGTTGTCGGGAGCAGCCTAGTGCGCTGCAGAAGGCATTTGCCAGGACCTTTTCAGTCTTCCTGTCTTTGAAATGAAGGTGCTGAATTCTTTAAATTTTTCAACAAAAGTCAAATTTCCATACTATTTACCTTATTCTTACTTTTCTACCCTGAATCTTCTGATGTGAACATCTTCCTTAGAGCACCCCACCTGAAAGTTTGCTAGTGATGATGAGAGCAAATATTGTGTCACACGATTTACAGGCTATAGTCCCTGATCCTGCAATCGAGTAGGCCTTTGGGTTCAGTTTTGATCCACTATATTTCTAGAGTCTTTTATGCAGGTTTGTCAGGAATCTGTTTGTTTCTGATTATGTATTTGTGTATTTAACTGTTCCTGAGTTAAAAAAAGGAGTACCTGCACATATCTATCCTGTTCATCATTCTTGTTTTTCCAGGTGGGTATACATACTGGTATGAACTATGTAACCACATACAGGTATGAACTATGTAATCACAGTTATAGCTACCCTGACTTTTGTTTGTAGTGCAGGTATCTCAGGTGCCACATGAGTTTCCACAAAAATAATTTTAAATGCACTTTCAGTATTTGTATAGAAAGGCAATATTTCAAATTCACTGCACTTAAAATGAAGATGCAATGTCTACATGTTTACATGAAGCTTATCGCATTTTTTAGCTGGTGGTAGGGCCAGACAAAATTACTTTTACTAAGGAACACAAATTTTCTTAATGAGCTTTTGAAAAGGTTTTTGTTTATTATTTCTTTCTATCATCTCATCTATCTTCCACATGTTTTAGACTTCTATTTGATTCTATTAGATTGTTTTCTATCTTCAAGCACTTTTGTTTGATTATTAAAAAATGTGGTTTTCTGAGCCAGATTGCAATAACACACTGCTTTTTTTGGGCTATTTATTGTTCCAAAGATGGTTTATCTTACTGGGTAAAGTGTACGAGAAAAGCAAAGTCATCAGACTATCTCTGCAGTACTTTTTCTATGAGCCCAGCAAAGAGACAAAGTAATCTTTTCTATGAAGGATGCATTACAAAATTTGCAAGGTGCATTTTAATACAAAGTTGGACACTATTTCTTTTTCCTAATTTCAACAGAAACTGTCACTGTCTTCAACGGGTACCTTAACAGTGCAGATATGGATTTTAGATTCAGTTACTTTCCACATTATATTTCCAGAACACCAATTACTGTGAGACAGAAGCACTGAGAGGCAGTAAATGGTTTGTGCAAATATAAATGGGCTTTGCTTTCACTGTAGTAACGAGAAGTTATTTTTTATAATTATTTCTGTTTCACTTCTTCCTGTCTATCTTTTATAGCCCAGTGATCTAGAAATGCATGAAGAGAGAAGCCAACTTCTGTAGCCAGCTTTAATGTATCCTGGTACTTTCAGTTCTTTAAAAATTAGGGAATATGTTTCAGACTAGATCCCCGGAAAATGTAAAGCTGACTGAGTATATAAAACATTGATGTAGCATGTTCACTGTCACTAACTCCCCTAGGAAGGCAGGCTAACATGTGATAGATGTACTTAGCTTTTATTTAACCTTGACACACTCTTAGGGGAGAGAAGTCTGTTAGAGAGTTGTAACATACATGTGGCTGTGGCCTTTGCTTTTTAAACAGAGACATTATTACTGTCCAGCTAAAGGGTGTTTTAAGTTAAACCATGTCATTTGAAGGTGTCATAAACAGAGATCTTGCATGAAGTCTCTCCAGATTCCTTCACTGACTTCCTCCTTCCTGTCACTTCCTCTCCTTTCCTCTGAAAACAGGCAGGTAGCTGTATCTGGACATTACAGTTAAAGCAGAGGAAGCAAAGATGCTCTGGATAGGCTCTGTGTATCTATTGCAATATGCTCTGCACAGCCCAAGCTGGCAACTGGCTTGTTTAATTCTTTGGACAGCTTCTTGTTAGGGCACTCCAAGAGGATGTGACACTGACCCATCAATATCCTCAGTGACCTTCTGAAGAGGAGGGAGCATCATTTCCAGGAAGGGCACCATTCTCTCATGTAAACCTTGTGCATGAAGCTTATACATTGCACTAAAACATATGGTGCTGGAATACATTTGTCTCTTTCCAACCCTGGGGCAATTCAATTATGTTTCATTAACATTAGCAAATAATTACTATGCCCAAATAGCATGTTCAAGCTGATTTTTTTTTCTTATGTGTCAGGAGGGTAGAAATAGTGCCAAGACATTATCACAGACTGTTCCAGGACTATTGCAAACTTGCTGTTTTTAGGCTCTTCACTTAATTGTACCTAATATCATCACTTATATTTGTAGAAAAGAGCAGTAAAACTCAGCTCCTGATCTCCTGATCTGCACACATCTCGCTCCTCTTGCAGTGTTCTCCTAGGAACTGCAGTCATCTTTATTTACTGAAGATGGAGTTTGGCCCGCTGTTACTGAAATTCAGAGAACAGCTAAGACTTGGCTGCCAGAAAAAAAATCAGCCACTGCATTTTTGCTTTTCCATGTCCCTTTCTTTGCCATCAGAGAAAATAACTGTTTAAAATGAATGGACAGATTCACTTATTTTTTAAGAAAGGTAGGAAGTAAAATATTGATCAATGGTGATAACAAAAAGACAGATCCTCCATATGACGTTTGCCATTTTGGTATTCAGATTATTCCCATATCCAAGTCAGGCACACAAACAAGCAAACACACAACCCCACAATTTTTCATCTTATTTCAGACTCTAGCATTTATCCTGAGCAAAGGAGAGTATTACCACTCCTAGCTCACATCAGTCCTGCAGTCTCTTCCCAGCAGGTGGTAACAATTTCATTCTTCATAGAAAGATTTGACAGCTGTTTAGCAGTGCACAGTACAGCACACTTGAGGATAGGATAGGAGAGAAGAAGCAAAACTGTATGTACCTGGAGCTACAGAAAAGGTATTGCAAAATGTGGAAGGAAGAGATGGTGATGACCTAGCATTTCTTTCATTTACAAGAACCAGCCTTTGTGAAGAGCAAGGTTCCAAGAGCAAGCCCCTGAACCTTGAGCTAGTTTCAAGCTATCTGGTTTAGCTGACATTGCCAAAGGGACCAGTCAGGCTTCCTCTTTGGCCACTTGTTGAGGTTTTCAGCTAAGCTTCATGCCGCGGTGATCTCCCGCAGAGAGTACCTGCCATGTTAGTTCAAAACTATCTCCAGGTGTTTGCGAACACTTGTACTGTTAGATGTCGGAAACTCACCTAGAAGGGGAGAAAAAGCAGCAAATCATGGGACAGCTAATGAAAGCAACATTCCATGCCATGATGTGGCATTTGTACTGGCCTCCCCTGACATTGTCCTTGGTCATGCAGATCTCCAAGAGGTTATGCCTGTATTCTTCCTCAGCCCGTGCGGTATTTTCAATGGGTGTTTGCAAGGATTACAGTCAACCTGAAATTCTCATTTAGACGGTGCAATATGTCATTGAAAACTCTTAAAATAGGCTTATTTAAAGAGAGCAAAAGTACCTTCTCTGATTTTGGAATATTTATATGACACACTCTTCAGAGTTTTTTTTTTTTGTTTGTGTTTTGAAAAACATATCAGTCTTTTTTTATAACTTCATGGAGAGGGAGAGCGTTCGGTCTGTTTATTTCTTTTATATATAAATAAGATGTAAATGGGATATAACTGAATTTTAATTTTAAACTGCTGGATAGTTTGGGATCTTTTTTTTCATTTAACATAATGGAAAAAGAAAAATGTATGCATGTAATATAAAGTTGAATGGCCTAAACTTTTCTGAATCACTCTTCCATGTTTTTCTTAGAACTATGGATTTTGAAGGCTATTGCAGAGGCCTAACTTTAATAATCTATCTGCCTTTTCTATAAATCATGTTGAGTATTTGATTATAAGTTTGTGGCTTGAAATTATTTGCCAGTAAAGACTGTTTTTCTTCTTTCCTCCTCACTTTTTTTTCTGCAATTTTTTGAATCCATCACTTTCCAACTGTGAATATATGAAATAGCGGGAGGTGTATGAAATAGTCACAACAAAAAAAGAGAAATGATTTGAAGTGGTGGGAGCCTTTATTTGCATTTCATTAAAAAGGCTAAAATTATGTATCTCATTTTTTGCATTCAAAAATTCATCTGCTATTTACGAAAAAAATAGATAAGACAGATAGAAGAAGCTTCATTCAGAGAGGAAAAATTACTGAAAAACATTTGCACTTCATGTCTGAAATCCCATTCTATTGTTTAAGATAAATGTGCCAGAGAAATTGAACAGCTACAGAAAGTATTTTAACTGGGCAGAGAGAATATGAGTCAGATAGGACATTCTCTGGTTATTTTCTTGGGCTGTCTGTGCATTTTATTTGCATTTCCTCTCAATCAATAATCAAAACATGTGTCTTAAAACTCCTTGGGATGTGTAGCAGGATCCTTTATGGAAAGAGCTTTCTTGTTTTATTGTGCTCTAGTTTTAAAGAGCTTTTCATTTCCTCTGTTTATCTTCCAGTGTATGTATCCAGCCAGTTTTCAGGGTTGCTGGGCTGCAGTCTGTATTTTTGTATTTGCAGAATCTTTTAGTGCATCTCCTCATGGCTTCAGGCTTTCTTCGTGATTCAAACACCTTGCTTTTTTTGCAATCTAGACATGCCTTCCCTCCTTTTTTCCTGATTATGCTTGCAGAGCCTTCAGTATATTTAGCAGAAGGCTGCTGGTAACCTGACTTGGATCACCTAAACCAGTTTTTCCTTTTTTTAATTTTTTTTTTAATTTGAAAGCAGGGAACATTATTCTTTGAGTGTCTTTGAAACTTGCCTGTTGCAGAGGCTGAGCAAAAGCACGGCAAAGATCTTTAAATGAAAAATGTAATACTCTGCATTTTATACTGCTAATACCTAACGAGGCTGTAGAGTGTAAATTGTAGTCACCGTTGCTCTCTCTTTTTTTCACGCAGGCTGGATTGCCATGTTGGGAGCTATTTGGCTGCTTGTGTTAGCAGACATCCATGATTTTGAGATGATATTAAACAGAGTTGAATGGGCAACGCTTCTTTTCTTTGCAGCATTATTTGTTCTCATGGAGGTAAGATTCTGTGATTCCTATGGTTTGAACAGTTAGAATCAGCTTACAGCGTGAAGTCTGAGGGCAGAGGTTCAGTGCCTTCGGAATACTGAAGTTATAGTCATGCCGCTATAGTCATAGTAGTACAAAATTGGCTGGACCTCTTTGACACTGCATTTTTCAATATAAGCTCAGCCTCACTGTCTCTCCCTCTGCTAGAGAGGCTACACAGAGCTGATATGGTCATTTTCCATAAACAGAATTTTAGCTTCCAGGCTTGTGCATGGTCCGTGTGAGCAAACAGATTATATGTATTTATATGTTACTTACTTAATGTAGTATAGTATATGTTACTATAATATACTATGTTAATATAGTATAGTGTATAGTATAGTATGTTAATATGGTATAGTATATGTTACCATAACTTACTTAGACACTAAATAGTATGGGAAGAAAAATAAAAAAGAATAATTAACCACAGATTAAAAATGTTGATTACATTTTGTGCTACATGCTGACTGTTCATGGCCTGGAAGATTTCATGTGAAGTATGTTTGAGAGGATGATACCACTGAATTTCTGTTTGTGATTGCATTTTGAAACATAATTTGCTATTCAAGAAGCTTAGCTATCTTCGCATATTGTTTCTTTGTGTTTATCTGATAGGCTATTTGAGTCATCCAGTCAGCCATGTTAATATCCCATTTTACTCACTATTTGATATTTTTGTGTATACTGAGTGGACTTATTTTTACCCCAAATTATTATTATTATTATTATTTTTGTATGGATACCCACACTTACATGTCAACAAGATTACTAGGTATTCCATAGAGTGTTTGTTATTTTCCAGTTGTTGTCTGCTTGGATTAAATTATGTGATTAAGTTGTAGAAACACGACTGATAGAACCTGAATGGCCACTGCGGCTCCCGTGGATAGCGGATTGCCAGAGCTAGCAATATGGGAACAGCCCGCAACTACCAATTGCTCCCCTCCCCACCCCCCCCCCAAAAAAAAACCTGCAAGGAATACCAGATTTTTAAAGAAAGAAAGAATGAACGAAAGAATGAAAGAAAGAAAGAAAAGAAAGAAAGAAAAAGGCAGGCAGGCAGGAAAGAAGGAAAGAAGGAAGGAAGGAAGGAAAAAAGGAAATCCTCACCAACAGAAAAGACTTAATTGGCAGCAAATGCAAATTTTGAATAATTCAACTAACTAATTAATTCCAAATTGGATGTCAAAATCTGGTAACCTGTGAGAAGATGAATGGAAGCTCTGATTATCATTAGGAAGCTTGTTTGAGAACTAGCAGGTCTAAAATTCATCAGAAATCATCATTTATTGGGTGCCAATTAACACATGCTATTTTTAGCTCTCTGTTACCAAGTTATGCACATCCTTGCAGTTTCTAGCCCTTATTGGGAATCCATACCAAAGTCATGTTTATTTTGTTTGCTGTTGCTGTAACAGTGTATTAGTTGCATTCCCTGATGTATTTATTGTTTTAGCTTGAATTGAACCGTTTTGATTTGAGTGCTGTGTGACTGCACAATAACATAGTAAAACACACAGGAAGTTATTTGCCATTTACTGCTAGACTTCAGTTATGATAGTTGTGATTCACTGAACTTCATTTTTATGGTTTCTTATGTCACCAGTGCATAGTTTGCTAACAAAAGGTTAAATTTCCTAGCTCTCTAGATTAACACCAGTTAAGGGTCATGAAAGAAACTCATACAGATAGTCAAGGGGAAATGTGAGAGCCATGTTAAATTCTTATGGATAAACAAATAGGGAAAATGTTTTAAGTGTCACTGCTGTTAGTTTTTATTTTAATCCATTAAAATAAATAATTCTGCTTGTATACCAGCAGGAGATAACACACTTTGTCAAGGCATTTTGGGCAAGACATTTTTGGGGCAAGAAGTAGGATGGCAACCCTGGACTTAAAGAGAGCTAATTTGACCTCTTCAGGGGACTCCTTGCAGGAATCCCCTGGGCCAGGGCCCTAGAAGGAAGTGGGATCCAGGAGAGTTGGCTAATATTCAAGCACTGTTTTCTCCAAGCTCAGGATTGGTGCATTCCTACAGAAAAGAAGTCAAGTAGGGAGGGCAGGAGACATGCACAGATGAGCAAGGAACTCTTGGGAAAACTTAAAGAGAAAAAGAGATCATACACAATGTGGAAGAAGGGTCAGACCACATGGGAACAGTATAGGAATACTGTCAGAGAATGCAGAGATGTGTTGAGAAAGGCCAAGGCCTGTTTGGGATTAGATATATCAGGGGCAACAGGAAGGACTTCTACAAATACATCATCAGCAAGAGGAAGACTAGGGAAAACATGAGACTGCTGATGAATGGGGTGGGTGCCTTTGTGACAGAGAATGCAGAGAAGGCAGAGTTACTAAATGCCTTCCTTGCGTCAGTTTTTACTGCTAAGGCTAGTCCTCATGAACTACAGAGCCCAGAGACAAAACAGAAAACAGGGAAAGTGAAAGACTTTTCGCTGGTCAAGGAAGATTGAGTTAGAGATTATTTAGGCAAACTGGACATGCATAAATCTATGGTCCCGGACGGGATTCACCCAAAAGTGCTGAGGGAACTGGAGGGTGTTATTGATCAGCTGCTCTCCATCATCTTCAATATGTTATGGAGAGTGGGAGAGGTGCTGGAGAACTGGAAGAAACCAACATCACTCCAGTCTTCAAAAAAGGGCAAAAGGGAGGAGCCAGAAAACTACAGGCTGGTCAGCCTCTCCTCTATCCCTGGAAAAGTGATGGAACAGCTCATCCTAGAGACCATTTCTAGGCATGTGAAGGAAAAGAAGGTGATCAGGAGTAGTTAGCAGAGATTTACGAAGGGGAAGTTGTGTTTAACCAACCTACTAGCATTATATGATGGGATGGGAGGCTGGGTTGATGATGAGTGGAATGAGAGCTGTGGATGTTATCTACCCTGACTTTAACAAGGCTTTTGACTCCGTCTCTCCCATAACATCCACATGGGGAAACACAGGAAGTTGGAGTATATGAGTGGACAGTGGGGTGGATTGAGAGCTGGGGCTGAGAAGGTTGTGATAAATGGTGCCAAATATAGTTGGAGGCCTGTGGCCAGTAGTGTCCCACAGGAGTCAGTGCTGGGCCCAGTGCTGTTCAACTTACTCACCAACAACTTGGATGAGGGCACGGAGTGCATCCTCAGCAAGTTTGTGCATGATACAAAACTGTGTGCAGTGGACGACGCCGGAGAGGTCTGTGCTGTCATTCAGAGGGACCTAGACAGGTTGGAGAGTTGGGCAGAGAGAAAGCTCATGAAATTCAACAAGGACAAGTGCAGGATCCTGCACCTGGGGAGGAATAACCCCAGGCACTAGGACAGATTAGGGATTGACCTATTGGAAAGCAGCTCCGCGGAGAGGGATTTGGGAGTCCTGGTCGACAATAAGTTAATCATGGGGCAACAATGTGCCCTCATGGCCAAGAAGACCCATGGGATCCTGGCCTACATCAGAAGGAATTTTGCCAGCAGGTCGAGAGAGGTGATCCTGTTCCTCTACTCAGCTCTGGTGAGGCCGCACCTGGAGTATTGGGTGCAGTTCTGGGCTCCCCAGTACAAGAGGGATGCGGAACTACTGGAGAGAGTCCAGCAAAGGACTATGAAGATGATTAAGGGACTGGAGCATCTATCTTACGAAGAAAGACTAAGCGAATCGGTCCTGTTTAGCCTGGAGAAGAGAAGATTGAGAAGGAATCTCATCAATATGTACAAATACTTGAGGGCAGAAGGTAAAGACGATAGGCCAAAATCTTCTCAGTGGTGGCTAGTGAGAGAACATGGGGTAATGGGTACAAATGGAAACACATGAAGTGTTACGGAGTCTCCTTCCACCCAGAGAGGTTGTGGAGTCTCCTGTGGAGAAACCCATCTGGATGCGACCCTTTGCAACATGTTCCAGCTGCCCCTGCTTGAGCAGCAGGGTTGGACTAGGTGATCTCTAGAGGTCCCTTCAAACCTCAATCATTCTGTGACCCTGTGATTCCATGATTTTTCTGTTCTTTAGATTAGTGATCTTGGAAAGAAACAACTTAAAGCCAAGATATGCACTGAAGAATAAGAAATCTTTCTGTAATCTAGATAGAGCTATTAGATTATGATATTTATTCTTGGTGATCCTTCACCCTGCATGGTTCCCAGTCCCAAGCTGTTTCTGATTGCTGTAAAAAAACACTGAATTTAAAAACCTACATGTGACATAGGCTTCAGGTCATTTTGGAAGATGTGTATTAGGTTCCACAGTCATTGGTGAACTCTTGGATATTTTACTTTTGGGTGCCAATCAGTATGCTGTGGTAGATCTTTTGCAAAGAAAAGGTTTTCTTTTTGATTCCTTTCCTTTGGATTGCTGGTTTTCCATTGCAATTTTCAGGTAATTCATCTCTACAACTGTCTTTTTCTCCCCAGTTCAAAACTGGCTGTTACAGGCTATAAATTCTTTCTGTTTCTTCTGTTTTTTTTGTGAACATAAATTCCTGTACCTCTCAGGGATACCTCATTGTGTTCAATTTTATAGTCAAAAAATGGCATTTACCTTAATCTCTTCAGGCAGAGTTTATTTACAACAGTCATCATGATATACCGTCTATAAGAGATTTTCATCCAAATTTTTGTTCATAAATTAAACTTTGATCCAAGAGGTACACGATTTTTTTTTTTCTGCAGTAAGAATCTAATTGGAGCTGTCAGACAGGCAATAGCTTGCTTGAAGGTACCAATTAGTGCAGTAATATTTATTCCATGTGGAGGACTGAGGAAGGTCCGGGAGAGCCGTGCACATCTGGGGAAGCCAGTGGCAGGATGCTCTCACTCAGATGCTTGCAGGCAATTAGCTTGGATATTGCAGAGACTTCTTAAAGTCTCTTATAATTGGCTGTGCATTTAGGACTGTCACCATCTCTAGCCTGATGAGCTACCTGCAGACAAGCTGTCTTGGAGGAATAATGTGCATGTGCTTTCTGCCTCTCCCTCGGATATTTCTTTCTATGTGGATTCCAGAAAAAAGTTCAGGTGTTAGTGCAAAATAATATGTTGTATTGATAGATAATTAATTAATAAGGCAGCAGGGTGGATCTGAGCTCTGCTTAAGAAATGTGTACACAAAGCAATAGCAGAAGAATATTTTAGTTCATTAACACTGTTTTTTTTTAATGTAAGGTGTATATACACATATTAAAAGCTTTGTTACTTGTTTTCTGTGTGCTGCTGAGTGATGTATTGTTAAACGTGAATATAACCTTGGGAGCAAATTACATATGTGGAATCACTATGTAAGTATAAGAGCACTAGTTTTGCTCTTATACTTATTTTTATTTATTTATTTATTTACTTCTGTTCATGGGAGAGTGGTTTGCTAGATCTTTTAGCTAAGCTGGGCCATCTTGAGATACAGTTGCACTGCCCTCATCTCTGCAGCTTCTTGTGCTCATAGAGCTACATGGAGCTAGACAAATGGGGTCTGAGGCAGCTGTTTGGCAGAATTATGTATCTTGTTCTCTCTTTTCTTCAGCTGAGGCTGAACACAAGATGCCCAATTTGATATGACTCTTTTATGCATATGATATATTTCTGTCTATAGTCTGCTTAAAAATACACTTAGGATTTTGTGGAAGTTGATTTAAAATCAATTGTTTATGGATACTTAGGTAAAAAAATGCATTCATTAAAGAATGGAGTCTGTACATTTCAGGGGTTCTCCAGGGACTGTGTCCTGTCCTCCTAAACAATCTGACCAATCATTCCAGTACAACCAACCTCTTTCTACAAATAGCCATAACTTCTGCTTTGTCTTTTCTTTCTGCCATTTGACAAGTTGCAGTAGAAGATACATGAGATATATGTAAAATATACATGATTATGGACATCTTGAGAAGGATTGTTCTGTTTGCTGAGCTCTAATGAAAAAAATGGAACTAACTGCATCAGATACTTCACTACTTGATATCAATGTCTCTTTTTAGGCTTTGGCTAACCTGCACTTAATAGACTATATAGGAGAGCAGACAGCTTTGTTAATTAAGGTATGTTTAAAATATATATATTTTTTTAATCAGGTAAGGAAAAAGTTTTATTCTATTACAATAACAAATAATAATTTCATTTTGAGTTTTATGTTAATCATGTTTTATGCTATTATTTGTGTTTCATGTTTTTTAGATTGCTTTCCTACATCAGCAATAGCAAGAAGGCATGCCATACTTTGGGGCAGATGATATTAATTAATATATGTATGTCTGTCCAGAGCCAGAATAAACATTACTGTAAATGCAAAATAGAAACATTTTCTATACTCTAGTAAACAAAAACTGTGGAAGTGAAAAAGTAAAATCATGAATGATAAAAGGAGAAAATTTGAAGTTGTACTGTCTTTTTCTTGTGTGAAATGTAAGCATGAATATTAGAAATGCCATTCTTTTTATTTGTTCAGGTTTCTTTGATAAAAGAGCGATGATTGTGTTACTAACTGGCAGATATTTTTTTAAATAATTTTTCCTGTCGCAAGGCCTGAAGGAATAATCTATGTTTATAAATTAAAACAGTGAAGCACCTGTGCAGTTGTGCTGTTAGGAAGCCAGAGTAATACTGATCCTATCAGAGCTGTAATTTAACCTCTCTTAATTCCAGGTAGTGCCTGAGGAGCAGCGCCTGGCAGTTGCCATCATTTTAGTGCTCTGGGTGTCTGCTTTGGCCTCGTCTGTGATTGACAATATTCCGTTCACGGCTACAATGGTATGAGCCTACAAAGAGTCTGCACTTCTCCCTCCTAGTTCTAGGGAGGAAGCTGAGCTTACTGATTACAATTCGCTTTCTTTTGACTTCTGCTATGCTATAACTTTCTTTATTCCCTGAGACTGAATCCTTTTTACCAGTTTATTCATATCAGTTAGGCATCTAGCTGGCCATTTCTACTTGCAGTTGCTGTGCTTAAGTGTAGATCTAAGTATAATCTTATAGAAGCATCTGCACCTGAAAGTAAAATTGTTTTCTCAGTGGAAACTGTCATTATCCATCCACAGCTGGCAATATTTTCCCTCTATACTCTGCATAGCTAGTCTAATGATCTTTTAATATGTGGACCTTTTATTGATACCTTTATTTACTTATTTTTAAAGCAGCAAATTATGTTAAACATAACTATGGTTTATCAGCAGCTGAGTTTTAATACCAGAAAAGTATCAAATTCGGGCATATTATGGAATGATTTAGTAATCCTTCAATCTACCATAGGAATGCTACTTTCTTACAGTGTGATCTCAGCTAAGTTGAATTCTTCTGAACCCTTTTTTCTGACATTCATTTGTGTGACCTTGTTTAGCCTTAGTTTGAGTTGAGGTGTAAGATACTTTAGAGTGCCCATGAAAGATTGGATAGATTTCTAGCTGTTCTATAATTCTATATTAGTGTATTCCTATGGTATTTTAGTTTGATTATCTTTGTGCAATGTGTTGGATTATACTGAAAAAATAGTAAAAATCAGATTAGTTTATTATTTCAAGTACATTTCAGTTCAATGCTGTGTTGGCCAAATTCTTCTTCTCTCTAAACAAATCTATTGTCAATGCAGTACGGAATCGATGTACATCAGTAGCTAGATTGAAGTCTGTACAAAGAGGTCAAAATGCAGCAGGTATTTTATACTACAAAAGATGTTCCAGAAAGATAATAGCAAGTATGTAAAAGATGGAATGAGTTTCTGAAGGCATTTATGTCATCACAGGTTGATTAATCTTACTGTTTATGTCTTGGTGAAATTCTGGTTTGTGCTGAACTAAAATAAAACATTGGAGCTGCACGAAACCAGAACTTGTTAAATAGCTAAATAATTCTAAAAATAGATTTCTTCCATCCTTACATCTAGAATGCATTATACAAAATAGAATATATGATTATCTAGTGTAGCGTTAATGAGAAATGTATTTTAGTACACTAATATTAATTCTTAATAAAATAGATAGACAGTGAGTCTGAAGTGTGTGTATGAAGTGTATGGTGAATTGCATTGTGCCACTTTATATATTATTCTACTATTCCTCTGATTTTTTTCCTGTTTTGGGGAAGGCTAAACTCACAATGGCATGCCTTAACAGGTGGAGCTGTTCATTTTTAAGGCTATTTTTTTCTAGTCATTGTCACTGACGTTTTTCGTTGTCATCTAAATAGCCATGGATTTCTACCCTTACACAGTTAGGTGACATGATTTTATTACCAGCACACGCTTTAGTTTAATTGACTTGCTTTATCAGCTGCATATGTTAGAACCATCTGTTTATATTTTTCTTTTATTACTGAAACGAAAAATATAGCCATAGTAGATCCTTGTTTCAGCTGAGTTTAAATACTATTTTCTCACTATATTGTAACAAACAATTTCCATTAACCACCTGGCTGTCAAGGTGACTTCATTTCTGACACATTTCTTTTCTTAGAACCCAGATAATTTTTGGTCTGCTATTTATTGCCTTTAAAACTGTCAGAGGCTTTTCATTTGCAGGACTGATTTTGTTCCCAGACATCTCATGTTCTCAGCGCCAGTTTTATTCTCTTTTTCCTTCTGCCTTACTGGAGTTATTTCTATGTCTTGCCTTTCAAAATTGCTGATAAATGTGTAAGACTGAGCTCGAGCTCTAGCAGTCTCCAGAGACAGACTGTTCTTAATGAAAACATCAGCGATTTGGGAAACCAGAAATAGCTAAATAGCTTTTTTTTTTTTTTTCTCTTGTTAATCTGCATTCTCTGCAGTTTTCATAGAAGGCATATTTACCTTGCGTAATTCTTAGGAAAGTGTGTGCCATGAAATCCCATGTCGTAGAACAGTAGTGTGTCCCTAAAATAAAGATAAAAACGTCTCTTCCATACAGGATATAAATGGAATGCACAGCCAAGTGGTTCATGTTATATGAGGGGTGTGCGTAATTACATTTACAAGGATCATGCTTAGGCAGCAGAAGTAGCTGGGAGGACTTCTCCATGTTGTCCTTCCTCTTCAGACTTCTCCCTGAATTGTATTTCAGAGGAGGGTTTTCACAGTTCAAGAAAGAGCTCCTCCTTCTTGATGGCACTGCCTGGTCATTCTTATGGCAATGTTCATGAGAAGGTTTCATCATAAACATAGGTGAATGGGATAAAGGTCCTGATTCAACCTGTCCATTGGTGAAAACGAGTCTTGGAAAACAGGTTGTGATGGTAAGATGTGAATAAGCTACCTGTTTGGTCACACTTCTGCTTACCAATAATGTATTTTTTTTATGTACCAAATAGGAGTGAATGCAAAATATTCAAGGTCCTCTATTCCAGCTGCAGCCAAGCAGCGCTGGAAAGAACATGGCTTGCAAGGTGTCATGTAGATTCCTCTCTGCAAAACAGAGCTGATGTGTAACCCTCACCACACCTCTCCTCCTTTGACAAAAGGGGCTGCACACTACAATATAAGAACAAGGATTGTTTGCAACAGAAATTGTGATTAAAACTGACACTATTCTGGAAAAAAAGTAGCTTAGTGGTGATTGGTCTATAGCATTCCAGGCTAAAATCTTTGATTTTTCTCTTTTTCAAAGCCTTCAGTTAAAGTTAAAATTGACCTTCCTTTGTTTTCAGTCGTTTCACTTTGTTTAAATTTTCAGGGTTTCACAGCCTAGTGAGTTTTGAGAAGAAATGCATTGTCTTGTAAAATCATGTTTCTTGAATCTGAATTAATTTCTAATACTATTAATTTTTGTTAGAGCCTTTTTTCTAAGGTAGCTGGGTAATTAACAATAGTAATAAAAACCCTATCCATTTTTAAAAGCTTATGAATCTGGTACAGCATTATAATCAATATGGAAGATGACAATACATACTTTTTATTTTTGTAACATATCGTATATCCTTTCTTAATATATGGTATAAACACTTGCTTCACAAGGACTGATTTTTCTTAGGACATTTATCTAGACAAATGTGCCAGTATCTGTAAACTTTTGTGCTGTTCTTTGTGTGTCAGATTAAATCCTATGTTTATAATACACAAAACACCATTTAAAGAATCAAGATTAGTGGTTAGCATCTTTCTATATCAAGTCTTTGAGTCCTTTTCTAAGTACAGTTATTATTTTCTATAGTTGTGTTCTTACGTGTTTGTACCTGGTGGCAGGTAGTACTAATAATGAGTGGTTGAGGGGTATTTGGCTTTGCTCTGTTGAACTACATCACATATTTTATCAAAATCCTGTCAATCAAGCATCAATGTAAGCTGATTTAAAAATATTGAACTATTCAACAAAGCCAGCAGGTTTTCTAGGAACTAAAAAGGCAGAGCTTTCTCCTCTGTGAGAGCATTAAAGTAAAGGGTATAAGAAATAAATGTTCTTTTCCTGATGAGATATTATTATTCTCCTGCTAATATGGATGTGTTTATGTATCTGAAAAAGCAATAATGAAGGAATCACAAAGTTTCATAAGCTTTAACTACTACTTTTTGTCTCTGTTGAGTGGCAGTGCTTAGTAAAACTATGAAAAAAGCTTCATTCTAAATAAGTTAAATCAATATAGCAAGCACATTTGTACGATATGTACTGCAGCCAAATATATCCCAGTGTGCAAAGTATCCTAGCTTGGTTTTCTTTCAGTGCTGCTTTAAATGCCTACAGTTTGAATCAGAAGGAGCTGTAGAACTAATTTACTTTTTCAAAAGCATTGAAGCCTACAGTGGAAAGTTTCCTTCTAATCCTTTTATATTTCACATTTCAGTTCTAAATACTCGGGTGAATTATAGCAGTGCATGAACCTAAGATCTGAGGTATTGACAGTGGCAGAAGTGCTCTCTAACACATACTTGCACGAACAAAGGTGACAGAGGATGCTGAAGGTTATTTCAGGGAAAACAGAGAGACAGGTTCCATTGCAACTGATCCTATGCAAAGTGTATCTATTTAAGAAGATGACACTCAAGCCAGGAGAGTCATCCATTGTTTTAATTGCTTTGCAGCCTGTCTTCAGGAGCTCTTGCTGATGATCGCGATTCTTGATTCTTCCTTGTCATTGGAGTGGGAAAATACTTAGTATGGAAACGGGAACAATCTGTTTGTATCATACCTACTTTTAGATCCAAGAATTAGACACCAGTGACTTTTGGAGAGCCAGTGGAATATGTTTGCCACTCAGGATAACTCATAATGCTTGCAAAAAATATGCAGTCTTTGGATCAATGAAATATTTCTGTCTGGAACACTGAAAACTTAATGTTTTCATCTTTTGTCTTGTTATTCAAAATGAAAACTGGAAAAGCAGCACTTCGTGTTAGAAATTTCTCTTCTTTTCAAAGAATACATAAATACTAACTCTAACTTCAAGCGTGTGACAGAAGTCTATAGGATTTCCACCCCCGTTTATGACTTACAGTAGTTGTTCTCTGGTAGTGATGAATTTCTTCAAATAGCAAAAAAGTCCAAATTATGTGATACAATATAAAAAGGCAATATATATATTGCTAAGACATTTTTCAGTGTTTGTCTCTTGTTGGAAAAGCAATCGTTTATGGAAGCAGAGATTACTGACCTAGCTCTGCAGTTTCTCAATACACCTAGGAAGATGACATCACTGAAGATAATTTTTAATAGATGACATTATTATGAAGGACTTTGAAAAAGATTTTACAGTATCTCTAAATGGAATAAAATCAATGTTACAACAAGGAAATAATGATAAAACTGGTGAGGTCAATTGAGTATTTGGGCTTCTAAAACACTTTGTAGCATTTAAAAATTGAGAAACGTGAATATAAGCACATTATAGAACTGCACTTTCTTTTGAAATATTGTGATACCTTTTCATGTCGAAAGGAAGGTAGAGTGAGTTGAAACCTTTGGTTACTGACTTTCTTCCAGGGGGTTTCTTTGGCTTAAGTGAACAGAGATTATGGACCACTGAAGCGCAGGTTGTTAAGCTCCTTCAGTAAACATAAACCCATATTTTCTGATGGGAGTAGTCTGTCTATCCAGCCACAAATATGTAGCAGGCAATTGAACGACTGACACTTCTGCCTTGGATCTGTCCCTGCTTCCGCTGTCCTTGGTGCTGCTGTAATTAGGGAGGAGGCCTCGGAGTGCCATGAAAGTCTGCTTTCCACATGGTTCTCACCCAGAGGTGTGTGAAAACGGCATTACCCTCTGCTCTTGGGATCTGGCTGGTAGCAACTTTAGGATTGATCCTCAATAGCAAGAAAATAGGATTAACAACACCTGTATTTGCTGGGAAGAGCATTGGCACAAGGAGTCTAATTTAAAAGGTGCTGCCAGTCTGCGCTGCTCAGGAAGATTACTGTATCACATCAGGATACCTGCTAATAATTCAGAGGAACTTGTCACGGAAAGAGT
>NW_010587168.1:72465-124106 GCF_000705375.1 Tinamus guttatus | reverse complement strand
GATACAATGCACTTCACCCATGTGAAAGAAATAGTAATAGGTTTTATTGATAATGACAGTGTTTTCACAAGATTCTGTGGCAAGGTCACTTATTATTTACTGCATGGACGTTCAAGATGCACACAGAATTATCAAGGACAGCTTCCCATTGGGTTACGAGGTTCAGACTGGACCCTCCTGCTTTCCAAACACCTTCTGAGAGGAGTCTTGATGCAGCTGGATCCAATCCTAGTCCCAGACCTGGTCAATGGTTTATGTCTAAGGGATTTGTGCACAGTTATATAGTAAAGTTTACAAGTTCATAAAGATAGCATGCTGTAGTCACTTACCACGAAACTGTAGTGGCAAGGATCTCTCAACCTCCAGGAGTATCCTTGAGAGGCGTCCCTGCTCAAGGGGAGATCCTGGTGTGCAGCCTGCTGCGGTGCAAGGAGAGCTCAATGGGCTCTTGGGCTGTGCCCATATCCATGGGATAAGATGATTGTCCCTTAATATGTAAGGTTTGTTTGGATTTGAGGAGTACTTTTAGGGGGAACAGGTTTTGGCATAGATGTTCAAACCCTGCCTGGATGCCACCCTGTGCCACGTGCTCTAGGCGTCCTTTCTGGAGCAGGGGGGTTGGACTAGATGACCTCTAGAGGTCCCTTCCAACCTCAACCATCCTGTGTGATTCTGTGTAACTTATAGTCATTCTTTCATTTCAGATGACTTTTGGCTGGTGTACGCACAGTTAGCCTTATCTCCCCATCAGGATATGGCCATCAGGACTGTTATTGTTGGTTAATGTCTGAGTGGGGGAAGAGGTCAGGGAGGCAAATACCAAGGTCAGGTAATGTGGTAGTTAACACCTGAACTGGGCTCTGTGTGAGAAGTCAGGTTGAGCTGGGGAAGGAGCACATCCATCACAGAACTAAATAATTATTTTTGGTGCTCTGATCAAAATTATGTAAAAAGAAAATGCTTTGCTTAGAGATTGTTTCTAGGATTTCATTACTTATTGTACTTTCAGTACTTATATTTATTTTAAAACAATGCCTTGTTTCAACCTAAAAGCAAATAAATTTAGATAAAACTGTAGTTTGAATTGTGTAACATGTTCTGTAACATCATCAAGCAGTGATGGCTTGAGAGAGGCAAAATTTGTGGGGAGAAAGGAAATATTTCATGATGGTGTTTCATAACAAAAGCCAGACAAGATGTTAGGCATGCTGATTCTTCTTTGGGTCTTAAACAAAAGCAGAGATCTTTAAGCAACATACAATTCCTAAATATTTTTTTAAACACTAACTTAAATGTTAATCAGTTAGAGGATTTAAGAGGGATGATTAGTACCAATGCCAGGAGGAAGGGAGAAAGGAAGGCTTGTAATTTTTCATAAAGCCTATGTATTACTCCATACCAGAAAAAAACCCACAGTTAATAAAGGTGATCATCACTCAGATATCAAAGTGAAAACATTTTTTTCAGGAAGCAGCTGCTCCATCTCGGAGATCATAACCCTTGAGGCAGACTTGTGAAATACAATCAATGACAAACTGGAGGATTAAAAGTCTTTGCTCTATTCACTGTTAAAATTCCAAACTCAGAAAAAGCATTAATTTCAAGGTATATTACAGTTATTTCCACACCTTCCTTCCTGTTCAACTCTTCACTATTTCAGGGTGCTTGCTCTCTCTCCTTTGGTCCCATAGACCTCTTATGCACATTAAGAACAGGTTAGGAACATTATCACCTCTCCACTTGCTAACATCCCTCTCTGTTGCACAGGCATTATTTCACCCTTTCTTTCAAAGTGAGTGGTTCCACAGGTTGAACTCAATACAATTGTTCCCAAACTGCTTTTTAATGGCAAGATCGAAAGCTTCTGATTTAGATCTGATGCTACTAGAAAGCCTGCCTGATGTATTTTTGACTTCTATACCAGGTGGTCTAGTGAAGCCCATTATGTCTCTCTATAAATGTCATTTGATTTTTTGCAGGGTTTTGTTTTAATTTTATTTACTAAAATGATTAAATAAAAATCTTAAAACTCTATAAATATTTCCCAGTGAACAAACTCTGCCTTTCCTGGCAAATATATTAGATTAAGAAGTAAAAAAAAAATCAGTTCTGCTTATGAATTTAGAAGTCTGCTGCATTAGGTCTTCTCTGCCCATTTTTCCCTAAAGACCAGACACTTGGTTCTAACAGGAATTCAGATTTTTTTTTTTAGATAATGACACATGATATGCAGCCATCTTGATTGTGAAGGTCTAGAAGAATTTAGAAGTTTTATTTTCAGTTCTAGCAAGAGGAGAGAACAGGTCACTTAATGTATAAGAAATGGAAGGGAATTGAAGCCTAATCCCTGAGAGTTCCTTGTTGAATTAGAAGAACCTTCTGGGAGGCAATCACAGGCTTACGGGATCCTCAATTTTATTAGCAATCAACCTGGGCCAGATAAAATGAGTATTTGTATAGGTATGACCCAGCTCAGCCTAATACTATGAATACCTTCTCTTTGGCATGTGGGATTAGTACAGGCAAAGGGGAAAAGGGACCCGAGAACAAGAATACAATGATAGATATTGTAAAGAGAAGACATAAGTTCTTCTTTGGACTGGCTAATGTGGTTTACTTGAATAAATTTTGTTTTTTATTATGTATTTTTTAAACACAGATTCCTGTGCTTCTCAACCTGAGTAAAGATCCTGATGTTAACCTCCCTATGAAGCCACTAATCTTTTCATTGGCCATGGGTGCCTGCCTTGGAGGTAAGAGATTACATGAGACAGAATAAATTTGAAATTGTGATAGTTATAAACTAGCACAATAGGCTTCATGCTTTTATTATGCAAATCAGAGAGAGGGCCTGATCCATTTCCTTTTGAGTTCAAAGGACTGCAGGATCAGGGTCCTCACTGCCATCGGCTGCATACATTATAATAGGATTTTTGCAGTCACTGTTCGAAGACCACATCTGCATAAAGCGAAAATGCACAAAGAAACAGTCCAGATGGTGCTTAGAGGGTTCTGATCTTTTGTGAGAGAAAACACAAAGATACATTTAGCTTTCAGAACAGAAAGCCATCATTGCTTATTGAAAAGGACACGCAGAAAATTTGTAACAGCTGAGATCTGAAGGCTCGATTCAAAGCCTACTGAAGGCACTGGGAGGTTTTCTCACAGAAATGGTTTGAGAATCCATTCGCTGACCTATTTAGCACTTCTGTTCTGAGAAGTATCACACTGAAGTCTTTGGAAATATGCCTCAGATAATGAAAGTGAATATCTAAGTATCCATCGTGGTGTTAACTGGGATTTCTTACACTCTCTGTGCATCAGCACAAAACATACAGATGGGTTTACTACTCCTTTAAATATGAAATATATTGAGAATATACCATAAATACAAATATCTGTGGTATAATTATGAAGAGGGTATTTTTTTGTAAAGCTTATGTATTATTCCATACTGAAAAATACCCCACAGTTAATAAAAGTCTCTTTATATTTTCCTGAGCCTATATTTATATTTGATTATTTTTATATATTTACACATCATTATTTTTATACTTTTATATTTTTTATATTTTCTTTTATTA
The DNA here is from genome assembly GCF_000705375.1 of Tinamus guttatus. The sequence continues at coordinate 120,522 of NW_010587168.1, read as the reverse complement.
TTTTTGTATTTATATTTTCCTGGTCCCATCTGTAAGTTTTTAATTACAAATGACATTAGTATTAATATTGACTACTGAGCATTTTAGAATTAATTGTATTGTGCCAGGATATCTTGATACATGAATATTCAGATATTAGTTTAAATGATGTTTTTTGAGTGGATACTAGTTTTCTATAGTGAATTTCTCCATCTTGAACCAGACACTCTATAAACAGTTTTGGTGAAGTGCAGGTACTATTTTTGTTTGTTTGTTTTTTAATGTAGGTAAGTGATTGCTGGTGCAAATGACCTTAATTCTTAGTAAACATGATGGTGATGTAAGATAGAGATTTAATTTTTAGAGCATGTAGCAAATGCAGGACAATTTTTACCGAACCACTGTTACTTATTTTAGGATTTTTTTAAATCATTGTTTCTTAGAGTTAAAACGTAACTTTGTTCTACAAAACTATTCCTCTTTAAAGCTAATGGTTTGTTTAATGAGTATTTCTTTACACAGATCTTTTCCACTAAAATATTATCTTTCTCCAGCAAATCTCCATGATTTGCTTATCACTTAAGTAAGTCATGCAGATTTCATTAAACTTTTAGATATTAAAAAAAATGGCCAAATTATACTGACATGTGCTGAGTGGGAGGCACTCTAGCGCTTTGGAAGCTTTACAAATTTCAGCTGATGTTCCTAAGTATCATTTACCTTTTTACCCAAATTCATTCAATGTGATTTGTTGAAGGGGTGCTTGGATGTTAACAAAGACAGTTCATAGTGTGTGAAGTATGAGAAAACAATAACAATATAAATAGTACTTTGGAAATTATTTGAATTAAAGGCACTAAAGAGACATAGAAAGTGCTCAGGTATTCAAACAGGTTCCATATAAATATTCCGATAAAAAGTTGGAGCATTATTACCATTAGAGAAAGCTTGGCCTCTTAGCACAGTGCTGTTTTGGGCTAAAGTTGAGGGTATTCTGAGTGCTGTTTCAACTCATAGGATGTTTGGCCTGAAAACTGAGGTATGTGTTTCAGACTTTCCCATGTTAGAACTGAAAACTAATGAACAGCAGGTTGTTGTCAGAGCACCGCCTGGCTTATAAAAAGTGTAGAAAAGCTTTTTGTTTAAATGACCTCAGAGCACCTCTCCTCCCCACCTCAGAAAGAAAGTAGGGGACTTTTTCTTCTGAAGAAACTGTGGATGGCCTTTAAAAATTATCCATACTATCAATCAGTGCTGAAACGGTGTGAAGGAATCTACAGGTACACTAATGTAAGATGTGAATGACAATTACATCAATATTTTCTCTTCAGGCAAAACATTGGATCTTATCACTGCTCATGCAATCCAAAAAACATGGAAAACAAGTTATTTTACAGAAGGGAAAGATTTATGCAGAGATTAAGTAATGCATTATAACTATAAATTTCAAAGTTTACTGCATAATACATAGTTTCAGTCCTGGTAATTTGATAGTGGTTGTGTGGTTCATGGTGAATGTTTCAATACCTATGTGTCTATGAAGAAGTTTCACCTTTTGTGTATGTCTTGGAAAATGTGCTGAAACATTTAGTCCTGAGAAACTTCTGATGGATATCATTGTTTTGTTCAACTGTCAGAAGGTGCACAGCCAATTACACTACTCAGTTGAAAGATGGTAGGATGAGAAAAGATTGCATTTTTTTTATTATTGCTTTAGCCATTGTTCTGGAAATGAAGGAAGGACTGAATCAGTCTTAAGCAAGATGGAGGGACTTTTTGACAATATAGCCGCCACCTGAACAAGGATGATGCCTTGTTGTCATCCTCAGCTGCACCTGAGGAGAGAGTTGCTGCTAATTAATCTTTCATGGCACTGAGCTCAGATAGAAGGAGTAACCAAGAGTAGTGTTAGATATAGTGTATATGCTCCGTTCTCTGGAAAATGTTTATCTGGAAGATGAAAAGGAAGGGAAAACCCTATCACCTGATTAAAGAACTCAATGTCAGTGATGGCCATGGGTGCTCTTTGAGGCGATGGTTACAATTAACATGTTCCCTGAAGTTTACCAGTTCTATTCTGGCTGAAGTTTTCTTGATCATTTCAGATGAATCTTGTGCATTTAAAAGTGAGTATGGTAATTTGCCAGTTTCCAGAACTTAGTTCAGGAAATTAAGCTTGTATTTTTTCCAGCTGTCTTTAAAAGCTTAATTATGTTCCAAGTTAGGAGTCTGGTTGTCCTAGGCTCTCTGTTTGGTGATGGAAAGACAGGAAGCAGATGCCTATTCATCCACCGAAAATGCCAGGCTCTCTTGACAGAGTACGTAGGAGCTGCTAGCATGCAAAAATGAACTCCTAACTTCAGTGCCCAGAGACAGGTGAAATTAATCTGGACCTTGGGTCTCTCAGTTCATCAGTTCTTCTGAATATTGAATGACTCATGAGCTTATGTCTGTCTGGACATTAATGGTCAGGCTGATTAAGTAATGGCTGGCAAGAATGTATTGCGCACGGGGATTTTTTATGTACTGTCAGTTTCTCGGTTATCTTTTGATCACAAAGGGAAACAAAACAGGAAGTTTAACAGAAGTTAAAGGAAACAAACAAGGAATAAGTTTCCCTATTATGTTTTGTGGTGTTCTGACAATGTGCATCTATATTTGCACTGCAGGAGAGGACATTGAATAAAGCTTTATTCACTAGCACTTCCTTTTCTAGAACGTGATGAAATGTTGGTATCTCTTGGAACTGAGTTGGGTATAGACCTCCCAGTGGGATCTAGGCGATATGGCCTTGCAGTAGGGTCTTGTCTGCCAGGCAATTTCAGCATGTGAGGAACTTTAACACATCACTTATATTGGGTCATAAGTTTTAAAATAATATGAAATACAAATTCAACTGAATTTGAGAGCACAGTTGGCAATGCATCTATTAATTAACAGTGCTCAATTGTGAAGAACTAAATTCTTTACTGAGCTGAAGAGGTTATAGCTAAGCTGTTATTTGAAGGTTTTTGTGTGTGTGTGTGCTTTTTACATGTAGTGTCTGAAGATCTGGTATTTACCTATCATCTTCTGTTTATCTCTTTTTTTTTTCATAATTTATAAAATGTATGTTTGCAAGGAAAAGGCTTTTGTTAAAGTGTGACTGAATTCATATTTGAAAGTTTTATACCCTCTCAGCTCTAACTTAGTAGCATAAACAGGCACAAAAAATATTTCTTTGCTCTAGTGATTATTGCTGTGGTATGAGAGGATATTTTCTTTTGTTTATGTTATTGCATTATTTTTCCTGTCTGCTGATTTTTCTGGAGGACAACACCTGAAACTTGTCACTGTCACAATTCTATAGAAAGAGGCCATACCTGTGATGTGTATGCCAGGGATATTCTGGCTGTGCAAGCTCTACTGTAGGCTCTGTTTTGAGAAGGAAGGTGCTGCAGGCAATATTCTTCTATCTGTACAGGGTCAAAACCCAGGTGTGAATAAATTCCATTATCCACAAGACATTATCCTGATTACAGCTATTAAAATAGTGAAACCCACAGTGTATATAGACAGCTGGATTTCTCTCAGTGGTCCAGTGCTATAGCTGTTCTGTCTCTTGGCACCCCTCCTTACTTCCCTCATGCATATGGGCTCTTGCACAGAGGAGAATGACTGGTTATTATTCTTGCTGGCTCTGCTCAATAAAATCCTTAAGACACAATGAGGGTAGAAACTTCTAAACCTTGTTAAATTGCAAAGCCAACCCTGATTCTTTGTGATATGAGGGAAGAGTGATAACCTCCAATAAAACATTTCTCAATTAATATTAGGAAAAACTGCAATTGTGGATCATTTGGAGTTCCTTTGTAGTAAGATTAGCTCACATCTTTCAATTTGAAAAATTTCAAAAATTATATTAAATTATATATTAAAAACTGAATGGATGGGATAAAAACATATCTGTTGTATATAAGTAGTATTCAACTTTATTTTCTTCCCTAACTATTGTACTTTGTGTACTTTGAATGTGTAATTGGTTGAGAGAATGTACTGACTTGAGCTTGAATCTATCTGGAACACAGATTTCAAAAACTCCTCTTGTTTCAAAAGGCCCTCCAAGTCTTTTAATGATGAGAAAACTTGGGGCCAAGTTTCATGTATTGTAGGTGAGACAGCTCTGTTTCAGATGTTTTTTTTTGTCTATGCATAAAAATCAAATCATAACGCAAATCAAAGGATAGAATTAAAGAGATTGAGAGTGGTTTCGGATCTTTCAAAAGAAAAAGGGTGTTGCAGTTCTTGACTTTTAAAAGCAGGTAAAACAAATAAGGAAATTTAGGAAATATCTCAACTTTGCTTTAAAGGTGTGAGTACATCTTTAACAGTATTATGCTTCTGAATTGTAGAGATAAATCTGAAAGAAAAATATAGCATGTGTTTTGTATTTCATGTACTAATATCTCATTACCTTTCTGAGTGTGCTTCTCATTGCTTCTACAATGATGGGAATTAGTAGGTCAGAGCTTAACCTATGATTGCTGTCCAGTAAATGGCAGTCCTACTCATTTTTTCTTAATGAAAGACTCAATCAAGTTATTCAGATAATTGAATGTTTTACTTCTTGTTGTAGCATTAAGAACCACATAATCAGGTATAAATATAAGGAATCTTTCCTCTGTGCTGACATTCAGGTGTCCAAACTGTTCAGTTTCTGATTTCTGAAACAGAAATCCATCTGGCAGAAAGCCAGAATACCATCAGGAAAAAAAAAAAAAAGTGTTATTTTGCTAGGTTTTTCATGACATTCAGACTCTGGGCCGTAACCCTTCACATATTTTAATATGCAATTCTGCTTAAAACTCAACAATGCTGTAAAGGTCTTGGGGTGAGAGCTAGGCTCATTACCTGATTCCCTGCAGCTAAAGAAGATTCTCTAATCTTTAAGATTTCTAAAGATAATCCTCTAGGGCACAAAATATTTAGAGAAGAAAGTTGTGAATGTAAAATGATTCCAGCTAAAACTTGAAGTATGTTCATTTGACAGACACACCATTGTCTATGTTAAGGAAATATTAAAGGTCTGTTTGGTTTTAAGACACTGAGTTAGTATGGTGGCCAAAAAAACATACTATATCTAGTCCATATTTCTAAGGCCATTTTTCTAAGCTTGAAGAGTTGTTTTGACAAATATGTATGTCTCCATATGCATATTTTTAAGGGTAAGATATGCAGTATGTGGGATAAAAGATGCTATTTCATGTCTATTATACTGATAAGGATTTACAGTTTAGATAGTAAATCTCAGATGTAAAAATGGAAAGGAAGAGAAGCTACAAGTAATATATAGAGTTCTGTTCTACTTTGATTTTGAAAAAGATTTTACACAGAACCTCAAGCATATTTGATTTTTAATGCTTGCATTACAGATGAATATGAGATGTTTGCATTACTGGTTTTCCATTTTTTTGCATGAAATAATTGTGTGCTATACAGTTTCACATCCTAAAGATAGTACAATGATATATCAGCAATGATAGCAGTGATGACTCCTGAGACTCCGATAAACCATATGTGAATTTTTTTTTAATTTACTTTGTGCATTTACTTATCAGAAAGTCCAGAAAGGGGTTCCTAGAAGCTCTGACCATGTCTGTTTTCAGAATAATACAGAATCTTTAAATTCATGATGTTGTTCTGGTGAGTCACTGAAACAAGAGAGTATGGAATGACAGCTGTCAGCAGAGGAGATACTTCAAATGAAGAGAAGTGCAGAAGATGTTACTTTCCTACCTCTGCAGAAACCTTTCAGATAGAAGCCCCTTCTTTTAGAAAACTAATTCCTCCTTGCGGCAGGAATGTTGAATGGTGCAGCAGAGAGAAGGGAAAAGAATTTCAGTCGGCAATATAACTGACAAATTTATAACTGAATTAGTAGCACAGAGAAGGTTTTCTTCCTTATCTACCTCTGTCTGACACCAACAACCACACTGTAGTCATGCCCTGGATATTATTTGTACATATATTACTACGTATATATAGCACAGTTGCAGTGAGCACATCTAAACCACAGAGCAGTGCACCAGCAGGATTTATAAACCATTTTAAGCCAGGCACTTGAGCATAACTGCTAGGCTCCAATTGAAAGTCAAGATGAATTAAGTCAGAATCTGAATTTAAAGCAGTGGATATTATAAAATAACTGCAAGGAAGCGCACACTCGTTTTTTGAGAAATATTCACTTATACTAGGTGTCCTCTGTGTCTGTCCATGGAATTATTTTGCAATATTTACTGCTTAGTAGTGCCATGTGTGGAAAAGCTGTGAAATTGAGCTGACATAGTTTCTCCAAAAATGGAGAAAAAAAAGTGTGTAAACTGGATGTTGTGTACAAGATGAGTGAACAGAGCATCAGAGCACCCTGCTGGCACCATTGCTCTCCATACTAGCTTGCTTTATTCCTGTACTGGGTAATTAGCTTTGCAGAGGGAGTGATCATCTCAGGCTTTTTTTATTATTGTTTTTTAATTTTTCCATAGATATCTCATTTTGGAAAAAGTTTATGAGTTTCTTTATGTCATTAAAATAACATTTGCAGGATATTCAGCAACCTGCCTTATTTATTTCACACTTTGGTAGTAAAGTGGCAAATTTAAGTTTCATCTTTTTCTTTCATAGCAAAAATAAAGCAATGAGTATTCTATAGTGCAATACTTAGAGTAACTGGTGGTACAGGGTCATAAAAAATGTGAAATTCACCTAATTCACGTTCTTGGGCTTAATACAATTGAATGAACTTTCTGGAAAAGTGAACTCCAAAATTTGATTCATCTTCACTTTTTCCCATGAGCTCCATGTTGAGACAATTGTGCAGAACCATTCCAGTCAAAATGTTTCCAAAGGATAAAATTAAAGAATGTTTGGATTCTATGACTGAAATCCTTTTACAGAAATAATACTTCTGTACTATAACTTATTACAATGGTCCATGAATTAACACAGACATTTTTTCCCTTTGCTGAGTTTGAATTGTGGCTCCTGGTTATTTTAAGGACTGTTAATGATTTAATTGGCCTTGATTCGCCAGTTCTGCATTGACCACAAAGTTTAATCCAGTGCTTGTTAATATTACACATATTTTTTTAAAAAAATCAGTGGTACATATTTAGCAGATGAATATCAACTCTTTTTTTAATGAGGCAAATATGAATTAGTTTTGAGTGAAACAGCAAATTTCTGAAAGCTATGAGGCTATTTCCTGTAAGTCTAATAAAAAGCATAGTTGTTCAATGTTCACTTCTATAGCTGGATTTGTTACATTTGCTCACATTATGCTTTAGATAGAGAAATGGAATATCTTAGGGAGAGGAAACCACACATGTAATTTTACCTATATTTAATTATCAAAAGTTCACCAGAGAGTGCAGGGTTATGTTATGTTTTTTTTGTTTGAAAGTAAATGGGAAGCCGTGACTTGACTTCCTTAAAATACGTTTCACTTAAAGACTGTAGTGGGATGCTTTTATTTTAGCAAAATGCAAGGCTGAGAAACCTCACCCTAAAATTATTTGTGACTCGATATTCATGATAACCAATGCCTGGTTTCAGAATGAGAGGAGCTGCTTGGGGCAAAAGAGTGCAAATATCTGCACCTGTGTAAAACTGTGCCCTGCAGAGGCATTTGTCCAAGGCTAGGGCAGATCTGTTCACATGGCTTGTGTTATGTGGTGCTTTTTCTCTTTCATTGGTGTTAGGGGATGTTTTTCAGTTTCACCACTGAAAATAGTTGAATTAAAGAAGAAAACATTTCTCTACCAGCACATTGATAAAGAACATCCTTTGCTCTGTAGCTGAAATGAAAAAGCAGATTTTTCTCCTTCTTCATTACCTAGCTAGGACAACAGGGAAAACAAAATGAAGAAGGAGTATCAACTAAGTACAAATGTATCTGTTATCCACTTGATCATGTCAGATCATGTGGAGGGAAAGTGAAGTAACAATCAGAACAAAGTTAAGACTTTTCAAGAGCAATCTACTTTTAAAATTGCTGATACACCAGGTACTATCTCTTTCTCTATGAGAAAGATATGGTTTATGAAGGCTGCTCATGCTTCACAAAATAACTTTATTAGAGATAATCCATTCCCTTTGATGTCTCTGTGCTTTGAGTGATACTTACTAATCCTGCAAGTCACTTTGAGCATGATTCTGGAGGCAAACATATGAGGAATGTTGCAAACTCAATGGTGGGAACTAAGAGTACTTAGATATTATAGATAGACTGCTGCCAAATAAAGATCAACAGCTGAGGATGAGATATAGAGTGAGGAGAAACATGTTATTGATGCAAACTGTCACCTCTTTCTTGCTATATTTTTTTTCTCCTATTGCCAAGCTTGGAAGAATAAGCCTTAGCTAGTTCTCCCTGCATTGATTCAGTGCATTATAGATTATAGTTGCTTGGGTTAACTCAGTTTGCTGAGGAAGAGGATGCCAGAACCCAAAGGAGGTGCACTGGCTGTGGTGTGTGCTATACTGGGTTCTGAACTGACAGGCTTTAACAAATTGATGTAGCAGAGAGTAATAATCAAATAGTGGATTGCGAAGGAAAGGCACTCAGTAAATACAAGTGGTAGCGCTAGCCTGGAAGTACCAGGGCTGCAGCTCTCAAACTGCAGGTCTCAAACCAGGCTTATACAACCTTCTTACCATCATTGTACTTATACCTCTAAGCCAAATGGAGAGACAAAGTACATTTATATATTTGGCTTGTGTTTCTGGATCTTTCTTGATAGACTTATTCTTGTCCAAAAGAGTTGAATTTTATCCTTTATTTGGAGTTCACTTCTCATTACCTAAAGATATTCAAAGTGGCTTTCCTTGAGAAAGATGAGAAAGGTGCTTAATGATATTTTTCCCACACACAAATGATAGAAGACCTTTTCTACTTTGCTTCTATAATGATTGTGCAGGAGATTAAATGTGACCCATAAAGATTCCTCTTTTGTTTTTGTGCCTGATTAGTAACTGCTTGTTAAGTAACATTTATAAGTTTTCTATGATCATACTTCAGAGTGAGGTTTTTTTTGCATAAAAAGGTGTTTCTTAATTTCATACTTATAAATTACTATACCTTATTTGCATTGTAGTGCAAATGCCTGCAGTGTCCCAAGAATAGGAGGTAGAGTAGATACGCAGGAGTAAATGTATAGTCCCTACCTCAAATGTACCACAAGTTATTGATACTAGGAATAAAACATTTAATTCACTGTAAATAATCTAGTTTCTCGAAAACCATAGATCTTGTGATGATAAAGGACGAATTACAGTAGAATCAAAACGGATGGTTATTGCAGTTAAATTTTTGACACAGTTCACAAGTGGGTTATTGCTTTTGAGCATACAAACAAACAAATTAGAGCCTTTTGAAGCATTAAGCTTCATTATTCTTATGAGTAACATGTGAAGATTGTGTGAAGTCCTGGAAAAAAACTTATTCTACATCTAGATCACCTTGAATTAATTTGATGTGCGTATAGCTTTTCATGTGTGTTAATCTAGTCTTAAATTTTCTATGATTCACACATCAAAAGGCTGCTATTTTACTTCCAAGTTGAATGCCTACCATGAAGACAGATCTTTGTGGGAGACGAATCAGAAGTTTGCCTCTATTGTTAATTGCAGCTCAGCTCTTTCAAACTTGCTAAGCTTATCGCTAATTAAACCGTGCACACACTCAGAACAAAAAGAAATGCTGCTTCTTTCAGATAACATTTGAAGTGGTGATTTCTCCTCATATGAAATCTACCTAGGGAAATCAATTCACTGTGGTAGCAGAAACTTTTTCCATAATGTTTCATTATGTGCAGCCATTACCAGAACATGTGCAGTACAGAAGAGTGCTTGCTGTTTGGAGATCTCGGCTGTATCTAGTCACAGCCATGAAACCTGTGTACTTTCAGATCTGCTTCTTTAATTTGAAGCCAGCGCTATGTTCCTTGTCTATGGTCATGTTATTCCGATGTCTGATTGTGTTATATGCAGAGGAGAAATCTCCTTTGAAATGTTTGGAGACTGTAGTCTAGTGATTAGTTTGGGAATTGAAAATTCTGTAAGTATTCCTGCCCAACTCCTTTAGTAACATAACCTGTGCTCTTTTGCCAGGTTTTTGCATTAAGCCAAACATGTGTTGCAGCTTGACCTTTCTATGGCTACCACTGTTATTCCATTATTAGAAAAAAAAATAACAGGAATAAATTGGCTAGTGAAAAAGCTTAGGAGAAAAAGCTGCTGGTGGGTGTGCGTAATAAATATGGCATATTGTTTTGCTTTGGTGTGTTCCTCTGAAGGGGAACCCTCTAACATAATTTGGTGAAGTTCAGTGAATTAAATTTTCTTATATATATATATATATATATATATATATATAGACGTATAAGATCTGTTGTGCTTTGGTAAGCATACTGTATATCTAAGATGAATGTTTTCCTTTAGAAAAGTGTGAAACAGCCATCCTCCTCCACAGTATCATATATATACTTCTTAGTTCTGGAAGAGAAATTCAAGCAACTAGTTATGATACATATATTTCTGAATATATATAAAATATATATAAATAAACTGCTGATTTTATCATATTTTCTTAAGAAAAAAATCCCTTTTTCTTAGCATCCTCAAACATTAGTTGAAGATATTTTTGTAAAATCCTATTTCCTTTCCTGTACTACTTCATTCTCCATTTTGAGCTCATCCAATGGCCCATTTTTGTATATAATACCAAAAATCAGCAAGTGTCTGGTATCATTCTGACTATTGTTAGATTGATGTTATGTTTCTTCCTTATTTTCTTTGGTTTACATAGAACTAGAAAATGATACCAGATTTATCTTTGAAAACATGAAGTTATTTATAGGATATGGAGATATATGGGTCTATATATTTCTTTTCAAGTCTGTACAATAGTCTTTTTCCTTTTCTAACTAGTACATCTGAGAATTTTAGCATAGAATAAACAGAAAGGATAAAAAAGCTCAGCTATAAACTCTTACTTGTTTTCTGAACTGCAGGTAATGGGACGTTGATTGGAGCATCTGCGAACGTTGTTTGTGCAGGAATTGCTGAACAGCATGGTTATGGCTTCTCTTTCATGGAGTTTTTCAGGTATAGTTTACTTTAAATCTGTCATTATATTTTCCTCTAGACAAACAATTAGAGAATTTATAAAAGGATCTGTGAAATAGACCTGTGTTCCTAATTTATTTTTGGCAGTTGAAATACAAGCATAGGATTGGATGCTGTTTTAGATGGTGTGGGTAGGATGTACAGAGGTGAGTGGAGAGGGGGGCATAAAATGAAGCCCTGGAAGGAAAAAAGCCTCAGAATTCTCCACTTTGATCTCCCTTGATTTTATCGTCAACTCCACAGTGATACTAAAAGTGATGCTCTGTTGTTAAATATATAACATGCTTAATTTTACATTTTCTTATTGGTATATTTTCATGGACATTCTATCAAAAAGAGAAAGTAAGATACTTCATTTTAGACGAAACTTAATCCACAGTTCTTATTTATCTAAACACAATTATTTTTTTGACCTGTTTCTCAGCAGCTGTAAGTGAGAGAGTGACAAGCTGCTAATAACAGCCCAATTTGCTGTTTAAATAACTGAAGTAACTCTGCCGGTCATTCAAGAGCATCAATAGGTTTTTAAGGGTCAAGAGGTATGCTTAATGGATAAGATAGTTTCATATTTTTCCTCCAGTTTTCAAGGCTGAGGACAGAAAGGTTTAAATGAAAACTGGCAAATGAAAGGCCAGACATGAAATTAAGCTTTAAGGTGCAGTTCATTTTGCAAGAGTATCGTTCCCTGATGACTTTTACTATTTATGGCAGAGGATACAGGTAGGTTCATACCAATAACTTCTTGCTCTTTTTCTTTGCATTGATTTTTTTTTTATTTTAGTTTCTCAGCATTGCCATCTTTCCTTTATATTGATTCTCCAAAAGCCTTCAGTTGTGCATGCTGATTAACATGTGTGTGTTGATTAACATGTCCATATGATTATATAGGCGTGTCTGGAGCAGAGCCACTAGTGAGAAAGGTGATCTGAACCATTCTTGCTAATGTTCCCAACAAAAGTGCTGCTCATAGCACAGTTCATCTCTCCACACGTAGTCCTCTGATGACACGTTTTAGAAAGGCAGAACACCCATCAAATCAAAGTATGTTTTCAGGACCCTTGAGATTGCAGTACTGTCTAGTGTGGTGTGAGGTGACAGCTAACAGACTTCTCAGAATGATAAACAAGCCTTTGTATGAAAGAGACTGCCATAGCAATAATGGGCTTATTTTGGGTTGTTCTGTGCGTGTTTTGCAGACATTCAGCTTTTCATTTGGGGATTTAACTTGTGGGCTTTCTTTTTTCATTAGCAATGTGGATTATACATAGATTTTGAAGTGAAACACTCTTAAATCTTCCATCATACTGACTGCCTGACTGAGCGTCTCAACAGAAACAATTATCTTTAAAGCTAGCTAATCTCTCAAACAATGTACATTCGATTTCATTTACAGAATCACAGAATCATTATAGTTGAAATAGACCTTTAAGATCATCGAGGCTAACTGTAAACCCTTCAACACTATCCCTGCTAAACCATGTCCCTAAGTGTCTCATCTACACACTTCTCGAACACTACAAGGGATGGTGACTTCACCACTTCCCTGGGCAGCCTGTTCCGATTATTCTTCCCTTTTATTTTTCCCTATATTGCTGGGAAGGCTGTAGTGAGCAAAGATGTAAGAACTGAACCCAAGTTGTCTCAGAAAGATAGCACTGGATGCTAATAGCAGGAAAAACATAAAAGCCCACTTTCATTGGTGTTTTTCTATCACTGAGCATGTTCACGCTCATGTTCATGTTCAGTATTTTTGCTTTAGGAAAATACTACCTCAGTCAACTGTGCTCTAATTCAATATTGTTTGTGGCTTCTCATGGCACTAAGAGGTGTTGTTTATATCACTTCAGTATTTTGATCTTACTTTTATTTAACAAGGTTGTCTCAAAGCACAAAGTGATTTCTACGTGTTTAAGCGTTCCGAGAAAAGGCTTTAGAAAATAAAGGCTTAAAAATAAAAAATGTTAGACAATTCTTTCCTGAAACTTCTCATGTTGCTTGGCTTCCATGATTGCATCTTTTGTTTGAGAATCAAAACAAAACTGCCAAAAGCTTGCTTGCTGTATTTTCCAGACCAGTTTATCTCTTGTATTCTTGTGTAAAGCATGAAACCCTCATTGTATGAACATCTAGCTCTTTGGCTAATTATCTTGAAAGAAAGCAAGACCCAAACTGCTGTTATTAGAAAGAAATCAGTTTTCCACCATAGAAATGAAAAGTTTTTGCTTCTGGGGGTCCTGTCCCCACTATCTGAGCAACTCAGACCCATGTGCTGGAAGTGCTGTGCCAGTGAGGAGGTCTTGTAAGGATGGCATTTGAGTGGGGAAGATTATCCTGAGATAGGAATGAGAAAAGCATAAATAATCCCTCATAATGCAAAATGTTCTCAAAACCTGGCTGCGGACTGGGGTGGGCAAGGGAAGATGACAAGATGACTACAGAAACCACACACTGCGTGCTACTGGCGAGAAGAATTTAACCTCTTCAAGTTGTATGTGTTGGAAAAGGAGAAAGGTGGTTACATGGCAGCTGCCATTTGTGTGATGCCCTGTAAATCCAGTAATATGTAGCTTTTGAATGTCTTGCTTGCAAACATGTATGTGGGCTTGGTTCTCTGCCATGTTGTTGAGGAGCATTGTCTCATTCTTTTTTAAAAAAGAATATTGTGTCCTCTTTCTACACAGAAGGGAGCTGCTCGGAATATGCATGCAGAGCCACATTTACAGATGTCTGCTAAGAGTGACCTTGTTTAGATGTGCTCGCAGCTGTACCTGCCACGTTTTTCACTCTACCCATGTGGTTCTGTGATCTTGCTAAGTGCTTTACAGATATGCTCTTGGTTCAGAGAACTGCAGTGTCCACCCATATGAGGAGGTAGCAGGTCCCAGACTGTATTGCCTGGTTGATTACTATAAAAAATAATAATGTATTTTTTGTGGTGTTTAAAACCAATAATGGTAAATACATTGCCTATTTTATCTATTTACCGTGAAAACCATTATTGGTGGTAGGACAACAAGAAGGACTTATCCTTCTTGTATTATCAACAGCAGAAAAAAGACTTTTGGAAATGTGGGCCTGCTGCTGAATGGGGCAGTGGTGACAAAGGGCATAGAGAATGCCTAGGTACTCAGTACTGTGAACAGTGGCGTGAAGCCCAGCTGTAGGTTAGTCACTAGTGGTGTTCCTGGAGGTTGGACTAAATGTTGTTAGAAGAGACCTAACATTTTGACCTAAATGATTCTGTGTTTTAGCTTTTAATCAGCCACATATCAGGTTTCAGAAAAGTGCCTGCTACTGGATTTTCATTCAGTATAAATCATATTCAAAGGAAAGGAAGCAATGCTAAGAAAACAATAACAACAACAACAAGAAACTTAAAAGTCCTAGGAAGATCAAGTTCAGGAGTGGAAATTTGCTTAGGATGCTGTTGCGTTTTTGGATTATACTCTTCATCCACCTTGGAAATTGCTTCATCAAACTACAGTAATATACTTTAATCTTTCCTTCTGAAAAATCTTTAGTCCTCTGTTTTTTCATTCTCATTCTAGTAATCTGGAAGGCAGGACTGTGAACACAATATGTCAGGCAGAGTGTCCTTATAATTTTTTCCTGTTACAAATGTGTGTTTAAATACAAAATCTTGAACTACTTTTAAGCTCTATCAATTCAAATTCCTGTTTATTTTGCTTTTCTCCATTAGCTCTCATGTTACTTTCTTTCATGGAGCATGAGTTTATCTGTTCCTCCTCCCACCCTGCCAATGGTAGCTCTTTTTTCCCCACTTTGTATTTCTATTTAACATATCATCAATGGGTAGAGATTAAAGACAAATGGATGTGATATGTGATCAAGTAAGCAGATCAGTAGATGTCCACAAAGAGAAATATTAAAATGGTAAAAACAGATATAAGTGTGAGTCAGTGGGATATGGGAGAGGAGCTAGAGACCATCAGGTTGTCTGATAGGAAAGGTCAAGTGTAAACAGTGGAGCGAACAAATGGACGTGATGTTTCCAGAGAGAAGAAGAATTCTGTTTGGTAGTCTTGACCCTATAGAAAACATCAGATATGCCAGTGAGGGTGACAGAGCACTGGAACAGGTTGCCTGCTTGGGCACAGTCCTGTGCCACGTGCACTAGGTGACCCTGCGTGTGCAGGGGGATTGGACTAGATGATCTCTAGAGGTCCCTTCCAACCTTAACCATTCTATGAAAAGCAGTCTGCCTAGAAGAATAGGATATGAACCTAGAGGACCTAATTTTGACTAAAATGGTAAGGTTAGCTGATTATGATCCTGAAAGCATTGTACATATTTTCAGATTTTCCATTCTTTTGTCATTCCTGTCCCTTGATATGGCATCTGAACGGCTGGATTAATATTCTTTATTTTCGTTGGGAGTAACAATAATTTGGAAGTGATAAAAAATAGTGTTTTCTGATAATAGCTTAGGAAAGAATTTATTTTCATAGGACTTGGGGGATATTTACAGCAAAAATATTTACAGTAGGCTATCCCATTTACCTCTGCTTGAGAGCACTCTCCCATAAACAGTCTTCCCATGAGAACTATCATTCATGCATGTGGGAGGACAAATGTGATGTTCTGTTGCTACCCTCTGTGTATCCTATTTACACAGCATATTAAAAAATGGCTGTTTTAAAGAACAATAAGCTCTGTAAAGCCATATCCACAGCCATATATAAAACTCTTTACTTGACTATGTGTTAGATGTCAGTAATCCTGTTTATTTAGTTTATTTAGTCTCATGTTCCCTATTTCCTTGCTATTAACTCTGCTATATTCCAAACACTATTGCTATTTGGAGACTGAATCTGATTAGAACAAAAAGAATCTGTTACCTTGGGAGTGGATTTTGGGGATGGAGATTTCAACTGAACAGTGCTGCATTTAACCACTTGAATGCAATTCATCTGTGGGCTTTCTGATCAGCTGTACAGCTTCAGAAGGTAAGAATTTTGGCATACTCAAAGTTTCTAGCCAAGATTCAATGACCTGTTGAGAAGTGATCAATGATTCTGATACACAAGTTAGCTCAATTTCATTTCTTGCTATTCTTCTGACCAGCAAGGAAGAGTAATTGATCATGGGTTAAAGGTTGATATTTGACATGATTGACATGATAACAGATTTCTTCTGTTCTGAAGAACACTGGAGCACTTCAACAACCATAAGTTAATATACAGTTAAAGTTTGGGCAAGTTTTAATGTGGCACAGATTTTGCTTTACAATTTTGTTATCTTTAAATATCCACATGTTGATTTTTTTGTAATATCTTTCTTCAACTTTATTTTGATTTTTTTTGATAAGTGTGAGGTAAATGATACAGTTTCCTGTTGTTGTTTTTGTTTTTGAATTGTCTCTTGATTAATAGTTTAAAATGTATTTATATTTGAAAAATATTTTTTTTGTTAGAGATAGGGAAATGGCTTTAGCTTTAATGACATTTGTTAGAGCTAGGGAAATGACATTTAGATTTTAATGTCCTATTCACTGTGTCACTAGGACACAGCTATAGACAATCTGTTGACTTTCAACTAAATACTCAAACTATTTCGACATTTATTTTTTTTCAAAATTGTACTCTTCTGGGATTGTAAAAGAAGGATGTCAGTTTCCTTTCAGCTACAAAAGAATAATCAGTGCAAGATTTTAAATTGTTAGTGTTGACCAAAAGGCTGCTTTCAGACATATGTTACATTGACAGCCATGGCAACTGAAAAAGTGAAGGTGGGTATTTTGATAGTTGCATAGTTTGAGTTCAGCCCCTAAATAAGTATTCTTTCAGTTCTGTGTTGTATAAAACTTTAAGAATATTTTTTTAAGTTATGATGGGCTTTTGTGAAAGCTGTTTTTTGTAGAGTCAAGACACATTGTGAAAGGAAATATGAACTAGAGGTTTTATTTATTTATTTAGTGTTTTTGTTTATTTTTAGGAAAAAAAATGGACTGAATGTTTTTAATATTTTAAAACCTTAAATATGAAGATTTTTTCTTTTCCAACTGGAAAGAGGACTTATCTGTATTATATATAATTTGTTATGGAGTTCAATGTGCTCGTCTGTCTTCTAGTTACAGTAAATAACTTTGAATTCTTTGGTCTATAAATATTCAAGTAATTGCTTTTTGCTTCTTTTTTTGTGGCATGAATCTTCTTTTTTTGACAAGATTCCTTTTTAGATTAGAAAATTAATTTATAGTTAGGGAAAGTACACAGAAATTAAATATTCAGCATTTTACTCAGTTTTAAATATGGCTATGGGTTATTTGAATCTGATGTTAAGCTTTAAAAGACAATAGTATTTTTATGGAATATACATGTATCTTTCTCTAATTGTAAGATAGATGACATTTAGAAGGTAATTGAAATTATGCAGTGGCTTACTGGACTCCATAGAAAGTGCCAATCCTCCAGTACACACATATCACTGCTTTGTTAGTATGGGGTAAACACATGGAAGAAGCATCTAATCACAGGAGCACAGAAAAATTCAGGTAGTAAGGAACATCAGAAGCTCTCTTGTCCAAACTCCTGCAGAAAAATGGCTTAGCTATGGGTCTGCAGATTCAAGATCAGACCAGGTATCTTGGAGCCTTGTCCAGTCAGGTCTTGAACACCTCCAAGGATGGAGATGGCACAGCCTGTCTGGACAAGCAGCTCCACTGCCTGCCTGATAGGGAAACATTTCTCCCTTCTTGTTTCAACTTGTGTCTGTTATTTCTCTTTCTCTCCCATGCCCTACTATGATGATGGCTCCATCTCCTCGATGACCCCTCACAGGTGCTGGAGGGCCCTTTGATGCCCCCAAAGCCGTCCCTCCCCGAGATGGAGCAAGCCCAGTTCCCCCAACCTCTCCTCATCGGGCGAGTGCTTCAGCTTTCACCGCTTTGGGGGCCCTCTGCTGAACTCGCTCCAGGCCATGCCTTTTTTTGTACAGGGGAGCCCAAAACTTCACACCGTACTCTAGATGTGTTCTGAAGGGTGTTGTGCAGAGGGAGGCAATCCCTTTCCTCAGTCTATGTGCCATGCTTCTGCCCATACAGGAGAGCAGCAGCTCACTGCCCGCCAAGACCCCCAGAGCCTTCCCTGCAGAAGTCTTCCCCAGTCCCTCTGGCCCCTGCCTATATCATTGCCAGGGCTCGCTGTCTTGGCATTTGTCCTTGTTAAATTTACTGGGGTTTCTATTGGCCCATTCCTTCAGTCTGTCCAAGTCCCTCAGGATGGTGGTCCTGCCCTTCAACCTCTTGACTTATGTAAAACTATAGTCTAATATTTCTAGTGCAACTTTGCAAAATCATTGTGGTAAGCAATGACATCCAAGATTAGTACTGAAAATAGAGTTAGTATAAGAATGAAACTTTTTGGAAATATTTGTTTGTGTTGAATTTGGACTCTTGATTCAGTCTGACATGTAATTCTTCTGTATTGTTCTTCTCATTTAAATGATTTAAATACTTGCAGACACATACATAAAAAAAGAAGACCCAAATAGTTTTCAAATAACACATTTGAATTTAAAATATCCAATTAATTCTTTCACTGTATCAGTTAATTAAGTGAGGTTTTCAAGCAAGGAAGCAAATAATTGCATGATGAGAAATATGCAACAAATTTATTTAGCTTAAAGTATAAATTACAAAAATGTTTAATATGCAATTTGTATAATAGGTCTAGATCAAAACATTATTAACAGAAGAATTTATCAGAAAATCAGAAAAGAATTTATCAGTCAATAATGAATTATTCTGAGAATTTCAGGACTTCCCAAAATGGTTTAAAAAATGGTTTGTAAATTGTGTATGTTGTGTATAAAATATGTGTATATGAAACACACTAGGAAATGGAATAAAACTTTTATTGTCATCAGTTCTGAACACTGGTCAGCACAGGTCAAGTCATGAATATTATTACCTCAAGGGAGTAAAATCAGTGTGACCCTCTACATCATCAAGATTCTTGGTTATATAAGGTGTATCAGATACAGAATTTTATTTAGAAAGACTTTTCCTAGGAAAAAAAAAAAAGGAAAATTGAATAATCAAAACAAATCATATGCAGACAAAAGTCATATGAGCTTTCTTCATGCTCAAAAATGTTCGTTAAATTCTGAAATTTTGTATGCCATTTAGGAGGTCAGTATATACCAACTTACAGGAATTCAGATAGTTTTCCCTTTCATAAACATAAAACTATTCTTTCTGGCTTCATATGACTACAGCATAATAGTCATGAAAGTCAACCTAGTTCTTGATATAAGCAGTGGACAAGGTTCAAAACCATCTTGGTCTGTCATGTGATAAATGTAATGCAAACATGTCTTCCCCACATTTTGCATAGATACAGATTCCTCACATTTCTGGGGCATTTGCCGATGTCCTTTTTTCCTTTGTGCAATCTTAAACATATTAAATATGTAATTTTATATATATGTTGTAGCTACCTAATTAATATATATGTAACTATCTATTGCAAAATAGATATTGTATATTTTGTATGTATAGAATTATAGTGCACGCATTTTGTATAATATATGTATTATATATACATGACCAATATATGTATATATTATATACAATGTATACTAATATATACATATTTAGCAATATATAATTTGTGAAATATTAAATACATGCATAATATGCATAAAGTTACCCATCCACTTCTTGTGGCTATTTTGACATTAATGACGTTACTTATAAGAATGCCACATAATGAAAATAAAACCTGCAAAAATGGACTATAGAAAGAAATACTGCTTTGAATCATATTAAAAGCTTCTCAGAACTTCTTTTTTATTGTTAGCAGAAATCCAGAATACTTATACTCTGAAAAACACAATAGTGGCATCTGGTATAGACATAAGAGTAAGGCCTTGCCTTGGAGAATTTGGAATCATGCTAGTGCTCCTACTAAATGTGAAGATTATATGAGAGATATCATGTTTATAGAGTATTCTGTTAGAAATCATGTTTAGTAGATGCTGTAAGTCATGACTGGTGTAACCTCATTTAACATGACCTATAAAATCAATCAATGAACAGTGAGAAGAGTGGTAAAATACTATACATATGTCATTTTGCAACATCGACTATAACTCATTCTTGGTCCTTTTATAAAATACAGGCTAACAATTGAATCAATATCCAATAACATCTAAACAGCACCTGAAGTGAAAATAATTTTAGCAGTAATGCTAAATTATCTATTTAGATAATAGAATATTAGATAGATAAGAGAATAGATAATAGAAAAAATATCTATTTTTCCTTTTGGCAGAAAATGGATGCCATGTTTATAATGTCGTACTGTTACATAAACTGTCTTATGCAAAGATTCTGAAGATATGTTGGATTTTATCTTCCCTCATAAAAGCAACATAAAATTTTCCCCTAAGATGTCTACGCTAGTTATGTCATTAGGCTGATACACCTTACTGGGATAGGAAACATCTTTGCTGACACTATAGATGGTCAGAAGTTATTAATCTATGGTAAACAAATTTTCCTAAGCACTTCTGAAGACCAGTATATTCCAAGTGTACATTTAAGATACTTGAGATGGATTGTTTCCTGGATGTCTGTCTATATTGGGTATAAAGGAGCCTGGAATTTCCAGGCAGGTAAAGTTAGGCAAGAGGAACTCCATTCTTGTCTACACTAAACCAGCATTTTCTACTTTTATGTTAGATTAAATAAAATAGGAGCTATTATGGACTATTCTGAAAATTTGAAGAGACAACTTTCATGCAAGCAAGTAAGGAAATGCAAGTCCTTAGTTCCCTATAGGGAAAAGACAAAGAAAGAGAGCTTCTTTTCGCTTCTCCAAACAGATATTTATAAAAGTATTTTGAAGGAATTATAACATATTTTTAATAAAAGAACAACATGTTCATTTGCTGAGCTAACTCATGGACAATACCACCAGAAACTCTCATCACAGTTGTTGACCACTTTGGTACTGCTTTCTCCACTACACTGTTGTGCTCTTGTTATCAGAAACCATCACCAGGATCTGTGTCACTAGAAGCAGATGCATTCCCACCATTAACTTTGCCTTGAGTCTGCTAGTAATGTGCAAAATTATTAAGCAGACTTCATGAAAACCTTTATGCATGGTTAGTTCATGTTTTAGAATGATAGGTCAACTGTATAGCTAGAAAAAAAATGAATTTATTGAGTTCTAAAGAAAACACTTGACTGTATCTAAAGGGATTTTAAGCTGCATGGTGCAGATGTGAGGTAATATGCTCATTCATTCCTGGGTCCTTGTTGCTGAGTCTCCTAATTTGGAAAATGAGTTGGAATGTGTTGCAGCTCCCATCCAGCATACTCATTTAGATTTCCTTCATAGAAACCAATGTGGTGGAGGTATAGGAAGAGGAGATGGAGGAGGAGGAATGATGAGAGAAGCTGGTGTGCATCCAGGTCTCATTTCAGGATGGATCTGGCAAATGTCTAGAATGCAGCCTGTTTAGGGACTAATGGGCTTCATGTACTGCAATTAACGCTAAACAAAACTTCTCAGTCAACTCACTTCCAAACTTATCTTTCACTTGTATCTGTTTTGATCCTCTTCTCTGCTGCCGTTGCTATTGCAACTCAGGCCAGTGCAAATAGTAAAAGCACAAAAAAAGAAAAAAAATAAAAGTCTTTAAATGAACTTGGTAAATATTTCAAGCACTATTGTGTATGGAACAGAATGTTCCAGAAACTTACTTCTTCTTTCACATTGGTTTCTCAGACATGTATTTCATAACTTCTGTATGCTCAAGTATTTTTCCTTTCTTCCATTATTGCCTGAAAGTGGCTATTTCTACTGCATTTTCTTCTCTTGATGAGAAGGTTCTAAATTTTCGCCTTTTGTTTAAATTCTCAACTTTTGAAAGCAGTTTCAGAGACTATTTTATAATAGATCACTTTGATTTAGTCTCTTACATAACCAAAAATATTTGCCTCATACAGATACTTGTCTGACTGTCTGAAAAAAATTCATTGGATTGGTCCTCGGATGCTGTCCACGTTGTTCATGGAAACCTTGTTTACAGAATTATTTCATTTTGGCTGAAATTTCATGGTTCTTGAAAGAAATTCCCTCCTAAATAGGCTGAATTCCATTTTTGCTTCTCCCAATGCAATGAGAAGCTTTTAAAATCTGAAAAGTATGCTCTTCCCAGCAAGAGCAGCAGATCTACCTGTAGCGACAGTGATAAATGAGGTGTAAAAGAAAGAAGGCAAGCAGTATAGCCATGAATAATCACATCAGGGAGGGAGAGAACAAACTAAAGCCACAAGAGAACATCAAAAGTATTCAGAGAAAAACAGTTACAAAAGCTAAAAAAACGGATGAGGATTGTTATTTATTTCATATATTTTTAAGTCTTTACCATCCTTTAAAAGTTATGAATAATTTATTCTGATGTATTTCTTAAATATAACATATTGATGAAAGCTGTAAAGACTATATATAGCAACTGGGAGAAGAGCCAGATGTAGACTTAGACTTACCATGGACTCCTCTGCTTTTGCTGCTTCGGTCAATACCTATTGAAGCCAATGGTCTCTTTTAGTAAAAATCAGAAGACTTTGGATAACAATGTCAATAGTGATAGCTCCACAGACTATTTCCATTGACTACTGTAACTAATAGGTGGCCACTAATATATTCATAGACCAAAATGTGACATTATATATTTATGTAAGTGGTGTCAGAATAAAGATGGGCTAGATTGTGCCGCATTTTTAGACACTGTCACAATCACTGATTTGGCCTAATAGGTAATATTATGAGAAACATGGCAGTATTCCTGAACAGTATATAGTGTGTTAAATTTCACATTTAAACATGTTAATATTTAAATTTAACATTTTAATTTAAATTTAACAGTTAGTCTGTTAAATTATATTGCTTAAATGTAGTATTATTTTTTTAAATTGCTATTATCCATCAAGGACGTGGGAGCAAAGTTCATGGGCTCTAATTTTAAAGCTAAAATCTGCCACCTACAAATTGTGCCTATTTGACAAGAAGGGTTTTCTTTTTGAAGGTTTTATACGAATATCATTTTTGACAGATTGATTGTGTATGTCTTCATGTTGTTCTAATAACTTCCTTTTAATCGAAGAACTTTAGTGTCAAACTCAAGAGTTCAGTGACAGACAATGTGCCTTCTCTGAGTTTCTAGGTTAAAAATAATTGACTCTCTGTATGCACAAACTGCCATAAAAATATTAATTTCTACAACTGTTCAAAAGGAAAAATAAAGAAACAAATTCCAAATGAATGGTCAGTTTTTCAATAAGTTTTGAGACACCAAGTATAGCTTTACAACTTTGTATTTTGTATAACAAATACATTTAAAAATTACTGAAATAATTAAACATGACAAGCTGCTGGGGCCCTCAGGGACTGGACAGCTTTAAAGGTAAGTAAGTGAAAATCAGAGATCATCTACCTTTGTAATTGTAAACAGTGTTCACAGACTGTTTTGACTGGAAACATATAATGAAATTTGTGAGTAAGTGTGAAACCTCTATCATTTCATATGATGCAATTTTTTAAAAGAAGTTTAGTGTGGCATGTGATTTTGTGTCTCCCCTTTTGGGTCAACCTTCACCTTAGAGAACTTAGAAAATTTCCCCATGACCAAGTCATGCACAGATTTTCTGTGTTTTCCATGTAGACAATGAGATGACTGCTGAAAATAGAATAGTTGACTTGGGATGTGACTCATCATGGCTGAGTTCATCCATTTAATTTAAGCAATTCATTTATGTTCCTTCTGCAGTCAGTGGAGAGAAAAGATAACTTCAGGGGGAATATTTTTCCTGACATGTTAAATAGATATCCTAGGGTGGGAAGAATTGCCTTTTGCAAGTTGCCCTCTCTCAGCTGACTAAAAAGAACACTACACTATTACAGCTTAAAATTAGATAACATAAATTGCACCCTAAGTAAACTATATGTATAAGTTGAGTTATGGCAGCTAAGATAAAGACTGTACTACAGCACATAGACAAAAAAAAAAAAACCCAAAATCAAAAAAACAACAAGAAAAAACACTGATAATATGGCACATTCCGTTTGCTACTTTCTGATATATGAGACCTAAAAGGTAAAACTAAGTTTATCTCGACAGTTTTTAGTGGAATTTATGCATGGATGAGGGCACATCAATGAAAGTTACAGTAACTGGTACCTGGAAGCAATTTAGCCATACATAAATACAGAGTATTTAATTAAAAGTTAATATTTCAGATTTTTAATTAACACTTAAATTTAGAAGTAAATAAATCCAAATTGATTTAATTTAATCTTTAAACCATTCTAACGGAATCTTCAAATATTATTGATTCATGCAAGCGTGAAATTCCTGGCTTTTCTTTATTACAGAAAAATTTAGAGCAAAAAGTCAATGAATGCACTCTCTTAATACAACTTATACTTTGGCTATCTTCATGTAACAAAAGGATCTTGACTCTCAAAACAGCAATGAACCTGAGGATGTATTCAGCTTTGATTAAAAAGTGCCTAGGTGGCTAGTTACAGTAGTTGTATTTCCTTTTACCAAAAAAAAAAAAAAAAAAAAAAAGTGCAGTTAGGAGGCATCATTTATGTAGTGGCATTCAGAAGGTAAAAAGAAGAAGGAAACAGACTTGCTTTTGTGATCGCAACTAAAAGAATATTTAGTTGGCAACTTAAATTTCTTTACCAGGAAGTTATTTAGTAAGTTGGGTAATAACCCTTGTGCTATGTTTGCTTCCATTTTAGAGTTCTCATCTCAGTGAAAATTTTGAATATATTTGCATACTTCTGTTGTCATATAACATATTTTTCTTTACGATCTTTTGCACTTATCATATTTACACCAGAATATATTAAAATAATTAGCTCATAATGCATAACTACAGGAAATTTGAAAATAACTGAATTCTGTATGAATAATGCATTGTTAACAGAGATAATAATCTGAATAATCTTCAAGTTTGACCATGCACAAGATGTGAACCCTGAAGTTGTATCAACCTCTGGGAAATTTTACTGCACAAGAAATGTGATATTAGCCGTTTGGGTTTATAGATCATAGAGACATCTGTGCTCACAACAGTATTTTCTTCCATCAGATTCATAATTATCTTCCACCTTCTATCCTGAGTTACTAGTCTAATGGTTGTTTGCTTGGCTTCCCACATCTCTTGTTAAGTTCCTATTTTTTGCCCATTTTTTTTTTCCCTTACAGGAATAGCAGCTAATGCCGCTCCTGAAAAATGACTTATTTAAACCGCAGATATGAGACTAATTTTAAGTATCTTTTTTTTTTTTTTGCAAATTTTATCTTTGAATATGACCATGCATGTAGAATTTATTATTTTGATAAAAGCATCTGAATTATTTTTTTGCTGTCAGAAATAAACTCCTGTTGAAAATAATAAAATACTTTGAAATGAAAATATTCTCAATGCTATTACATGCTAATACTTTTTATAAATCACATAATTCACAGAAACGTGATGCTTGTTCAGAGGGGAATGCATTCTGTTTTTACACACATCCAGATACATATTCCAATGCAAAGCTGTTAGGGATTTAATTAATTGCTTTGCTGTTTAACATTGGAAATATCAAAACCTTCCTGGTGCAAAAACAATAAATCAACTATTGTCTCATTATTGCCTAGGGCTTTCATTGCTTAAACCGTTATTTTTCTTTACTTTAAGCATTTACAGAGCTTGTTACAGATAGTTTGGAAACAAAAGAGTCATTCTAAATTGTGACCACAATGAAGAATGCTTTTATTAAATCCAGGAAGATTAGAAATATTCCCATGTTATTTTGAAAACCAGTGAAAACGATGACTAAACACAAATTGGAAGAATTTGAATTTAAGGGAAAATTCACCAGGCCAGTTGAAAGTCAAAATCAGTGGTAAATCTGAGGTTAATGTCTTCTCTGCCCTTCTCAGTCATATACCCTTCTCTGGTCTCAGTCATATAGATTGCAAGGATGGCATCATTTGTTTTCATTATTCAACTTTATAATGCACAACTAAGTTCCAGATCCATGGTTGCATACAAAAATACCTAATTTTAAGGATGTGAATGATCAATTAAAATCAAAAGGATATAGCTAATTTAAGTACTTTGCTGAGTAGGGGCCAAAAATATAAATTGGGAAATATATGGAAAATTTAAAATGTTTTTGCTTGTACATCAGGAAAATGCTTTGTTTGGAGAGTTTAAAAAAAATCTAATGGTACCTTCAATAAAGTTTAGTGATGTGACAATGCGTTTGAGAGTTACTTGGAGCCCTGCGTTTTGGCCAAATGCTGGCTAGCATCAGAGAAAAGGAAATTTCCTTGAAAGTGACAGGTAAAAAACTGCTGTAATAACAGCTTGGAGAATTTCAGCTTTCGGGTATCCTGTGCCTTGAGAATTCTGATAACATTAGAGTCATGTAGGTTGTAGAAGTTTGTCTATAAGAAATTTGTTATGTCTGCTGGCACTTGATGGTTCCTGCTTTGGAAACCAACAGGAAATTGTGGAATTTTGGATTTACAAGCAACTTAGGTCTGCATTAGCTACCTGGTTTCCTGTGTGTGATCATCAAGGGTTGTTTACTCCTATAAAGATTGGCAGTAAATGCATTAGCACTGCAGATAAGCTTTAGATGGGGAGGGTGGGAATGGGTGTGGTGACAGTGCTATAGAATAACCTGGTCTGCCTTATCTCCTGATTTCACTGCCCTAAGTGGGTTTACAGAGAGGTATTCTATGCTTTATGCATCATTATGGAAAGGGAAGGAAGGCATGATTTAAAATATGTAAAAATAGGTGAAGCTGATTTTAATACCTCCTAATTTGACTTTGTCAGTCTAGTTAACAGTAAAACAAATGAAATTCTGTTTCTCCTCAAAAACGAACAAACAAAACTAGCCATCTCTAAAATGTGCTTCAGCTTACCAAGTGCAGGTGTGTGCAGGCTGAGGTGCCAGCTTGGCAGGTTCCTCTGGCTGTGTTGGCTAGATCTCTACTGACTGCAGTGCAAATGTCAACAGTCATCTCCAAAGTAGATGGCTACGTCACAGGCACCTGTGTTTAGATGGATGAATCTGGAGCTGAATCCCACCCAAGGATTCAAATCCAGGATGTATAGGTGACTTCAGTGTAATGCTAACGTTCCCGACCTTGGGCAACAGGAATGGTGTATTCGCAGCCAGTGGTGGGAGCACTGGAGAATCAGCCTGCCCTGATGTCTACATAGAGTGAACTAGTCTGCTCTCAGTCATGCTTGCAGATGTAATGCTGGCTCAGCCCTTTCTGCATTGCTCTGTGGTCTTTGCTGTGACCATAAAGATAAACATCTTGAGCAAGCTATCTTGCTGTTAAAAAAATCCTACCTTTATGGGCAGCCATGGCAGAATGTGGAAAAGTACCAAGTCTGGGTTTTCTTGCCAAAGGAATCTTTTGATTCATTTTAAATGAGGACTTGTCAAATGGTGTAAATTCATGGAAGCCACCCTGGAGCCAAACACTAAATTCAAGGATGAACCAAACAATGGGCAAGCCAAAATGACAAACTGTGTTCACACTGTGGAAGTATCTTCAAAGACAATAGACTAAATTGTGAAGTTAGCAACATATCTAGTTTTTCAGGAGCCATGAGCTTCTTAAGGCAATAGTAATTACTGCTGCTGGGTGAGCCCTCAGTTCAGTGTGCTGATAAAAGACTAAGATCCATGAGCCAAACTGGCTCAAGCTCTGGGGAGATAGAAGATGGCAGAAAAGCACTCTGGACTAAGGAGCTCCATTCCTTTCGTTTTGATGAGGTCCATGATCTTAACCTTGTTTTTGAGATAGATGGCAAAATCAGAAGGTGAACTGTGCTCATTTGCTTTTGTCTAGACTGTTCCTGTCTTTTTTAAAAAATCAAAAGTGTGCGTTTGTTGAAAGTATATATGTTCTTGGCCTAATAATGTGCCAGGTGAAGCTAATCAGCATTTTTTTCCACTGAGCTTGAGGGGAGGACAGAATCAGGCCAGAGTATGCCCTTTTGGAAATATCAGCTGTTGCTCATATCTCTTAAATAGTAAGGCATTTATTAAATAGTAAGGCATTTATTAAGCAAATGCAAGTATGACTAATAATGATGGAGTTGAACTAGAAAAAATATTTTCTATCAAGGTTTAGTGACATTTCCAGAACCTCTTGTACATTTGTTTCACTTCATCTTGTGAAACATTTTTCTTAATACAGCATTTGGACTGTGTGCTGTCACTGTAGGCACTGTTGGATTGCACACAATATTTATATGACGATTCAGTAATGTGGCGTAACCCAGGAGGTGATAAAAGAATAATAATGAAACTGTCTTCTCTGTGAAGGAACTATACCTTGCAGGTAGGTGATTACAAGACAGCCAATAAAACATCAAGTGCCTCCTGGGCAGCTTCCCCAAAAATGTGATTTTGACTTTAATTCATATCTGTTGATTGCTGATAGCACCTTTTTTTCTTTCAGTGCTTGTTTAATTTAAACGTAATCCACAGAACATACCTTATGAAAGAAGATGGGGGTATATAAATTCATACAACAGAAGTTCAGTTTATTAGACAATAGGAGTTATCTGTCAGTCCCTGAGGCTAGCATAATATATTCCAAATAAAGTTACTCTTGATTGCCAGAATTAGGAACTGGGACAGTGAAGGCAATATTTAATATCACAGGATATTTCATTGTTCTTTTGATATCAGCTCAGTTTATGGACACCACTGTGTTTTTTTCTGATAAGCATTTCTTTCAGCTTCCTTTAGAAATATATTGCACTTTGGATTTATGCTTACCTAGTACAAAGTGGGGCTACTGGGAAGGCAGTTTCATGAGGGTCACATGCATGTGCATGTTCATGACCCAGAGCAGTTTATTCCATTTCAGTTTGTTGTGCTGATTCTTGCAGTTGCTGTTAAGCCAGTGCTGAGTTCATGTCAAGGTCCTGCAGAATTAAAAACAAAAAGAGGTAATGTAAAGAAGCTAATCAAAAACATGGCACATGTCAAGCAAACTTCTAATCTGAATATAAGACATATTGAAGATGATGGATACAGAGAGTATCCATCTTACCTAATTTAGGCTAAAAAGAAGAGGTATTTAGCCCATCCTTTACATCATGTACGGTCCATGCAAATAAAGAATAGTATCATAGATGTCTTATATGTTCCATCTAACTTTGCTTCAGCTTGGTGGTACAGTCACTTAATTGTGCGGAAAACTTAGAGCAGGAAGCACATACAAATTGCTCCTTAAAATTTTTGGTGTTTAACTCAGTTATACAGTATAAGTTAATACTTTACAAGAAGTTACGGAGTTGTGGTAGCGTAAGTTGGTGAACGGCAAATAAAAGAGTAGAACTCTTTCTCTATCAAAGGTGAGGAAAGACTTACTACAGAGAAATAATGGCAGATGTGAGAGACCCAGTGATGGCGCAATTCCCTTTCTATTCTTTTGCTGTCATTCATATAGAAGCTGTAGCTGTTTCCACACCTTCTTCTTACCTCCTTTGCAGTTTCACCATGTGCAGAATATTTTACATAAATTGGACACCTTTATTCTCTTTATAAACACTAAAAACTGTCTGCCATCTATGCTTGTATTCCTAGGGGCCCTTGCTCTGGGGACATATTGTGAGGGACATAGGAAGAACGAACTTGTAGAAAGAAGTTATTTCTTTTATCAGATGTTCTAGCTCAGAGTAAATGCCTCAGTTTTGGACATTCAATGTGTCCAAAGTGAAATGAATGGATTTATCTGTGTTTCCTCACTAAAAGAGAAGCATAGAGAAATGTAATATATATTGACCATGTTCTGCTGTTTGGGTCAGGGAAAAACAGGGAGTGGAGGAACAATAATGAGGTAACTTTCAGGGGATTCCTACTAATGTTGGGAAGCACTGTGGGGGAAAGTTACTAAAAAATATGACATGAAGATTGACATGAGGGTGTGGCTGGAACATTTCAGTGTGTATAAAGAGATAATAAATGGGGTGAAGTGTGCATTTACCATCTTTAAAAGCTGGAAAAGCATCGGCTTTGTGCTGAGGTGTGCTAGTGAAGGGATGCAAAGAGGGTCTTGAAATAGCTTAACTGGTGAAGTTGGAGAATAACCTTGAGTGCTTGGTACTTCTTGAGATCAAAGAAAAAGATGTTGAAGAACTGAGAAGAGAGTCTTAGGTTAGCATTTGAGTCATGTGGATAGACAAGAAAGAACAGATAACCAGAAATAATCTGCAAGTTTTTTAGAGATAAGTTGGATGTGAGACTCTTCAGAGAGATCTGCATCAAAACTGACTAAAAATATGTGTGACAGTAAGGAAGGCAATGATAGTGCTATGAAGAAAGGAAGTAAAAAAGTTGAACTGTGCGAGCCCAACATTTAGAGTAAACTGATAGCTAAAGGTCTGTAAAGACATGGCAAACTGATTTGAACAGAGTGAGACTGGCTTAATCTGAGAGAAGGAGATAGTGAATTGTCAACACAGAGAACCCTGTAGTTTATGGTGGAATGTCTCAGAGATGGGAGGCAGAGGAAGAGGGATAAAGATCAAGGACAACACCTCTTCAGCAAGAGAAAATCCTGTGGAGCATGTTATAACCTCAGAGGAGAGCTAGAAGATGAAGCAGCTTCCAAACTCAAGGAAAGAACAGGCAGCAGTGCCAAGCAAGTCACTCAGTGCAGGGGAGGAAGATAACTTGTTTCTAGTTACACAGAAAAGGTCAAAACCTTTCTATAGGTGAAGGTGAAAACTTTACTGACACTGATTCTGCAGTTGAAAGAATGTATTACTTTTGTATTATACAGTATTTTTAATATTTCTGTCACTGAAGAGGAAGAAAGAAATAGGATGAGGACCAAGCGGGTACCTAAAATTAAATCTGCAGTTGACTGTAATAGTTTGCATCACAATTTAGTTGAGGAAAATCCTACTTTGGGGGTACATTTATATATACTGATGCGGAAGACAGCTATGGTACCCCTCTCAGAGCGTAGAGCTGATCCCACCAGTTGCTGTGAACAGTGTACAAAATGTATGATTTCACAAGGAGTAATAGGCCACTAGTAGTGTTTATTTTTCTCACTGACCATGCTCGACAATTGGCAATCTCACTTCCTTTTCCTTGCATAAGTGTATGAACATGAGTAGTGTTTATTTTTCTCACTGACCATACAGGGTTTACTCGGCAATCTCACTTCCTTTTCCTTCCATAAGTGTATGAACATACAGACCTTTGAAGAGAAGCTTTATATCTGATGCATTGAACTTCAGAAAGCCATTGGTTAAATCTCTTATATGTTCATATATTTTTTGGATTTTAATGCATGAAAACATCCTGTCATCCTATTATTTAGACTTAGTCAGAATAAATATCTCCTCACTTACATGGTTACTCAGATTATTCCGTGTTTTGAATATTGTACAGAAAATTTAGTGAGTGTATTTTACTGAAGCAAAGTATATTTAGTCAATGTATACTCCAGAGTGCTAGCAATTAGTTTATCAATGCATAGCAGAATATGAAATACTAAATACTTGCTGAAGCTTATCATTAAGTAAATTACTTCACTGACACTTGTGCAAATTGTTTGTTTCCATTGTGACTACCAGAGCAAAGTACATTTGATGCAAACTAATGATGTAGTTGCTTTTTAGAAATAAGAACTCAAATACGTTTTTCATGTTTTAATGATTCCAACAAAAAATACAAGAACTCCTCTTTATATTTTGCCAGATATTTTTCTTCATGGTAAAAGTAATTTGACTTTTCAGATATAAGGTACCTGGTTGGAATGTTAATTTTGTGAGTTTTTTTTTGTGTGTGGGAGAGATTTCTGAACAGAATAGAACAGAACGTATCTGAACAGAACAGTATTCAAAATATATAACTACTTGTAACACAAACTTCATCAAAAGTGTTATCGCTTTGAATGCTAATGATAAATTATTGCCTACTTCAGCAATGTTTTCACGTTCAGTAGATATGCATCTGAGCAGCACGTTGATTAAACTGCTCCTTTTATTTGGATTTTGTTAGAGATCATTTATGACATCATACATCTGCTTTAAAATATTTTGGTAAATGGAACTTCACTATTCTGTTTCTTAGTAAAGCCTAAGCTATATTCTGTGGGAGTATCAACACAATACACTATTTGAGATTATCCTGAAAATTACATCTGAATTGGGATCACAACCTTTCTTTTTTATAGCTTAATAACTGAATGTTGGTTTGTATTTTTAACTTAATAACTCTTTAAGGATTGCAGGAATTTCAGATAAACGTGTATGCTAATTCATGCCACTTTTAGCTCCGCATTTCTTCCTCTTCCCTATTACCTCCCACTCCCGTAAGCATTCTGATAATACGCTGAAGGCTAGATCTATGTAATGTAAGCCGCTGCAAAGATGGTTCCCTTTCTGTAATCATTCTTGAATTAAGGTAAGCCTTTCGCACATCTGAAGATCAGTTAGCTACTTATAAGAAATATGATTTAAAAAAAAAGAATGTTTTTGAAAAGCTTTTTGTTCCTTTCATTCCACCAAAGCCTGATTTTTCATCTGCTTTCCTGTGCTGTGAACATGTCTGTGTCTTTCTCACCTAATAACTTCTGAATAAGCATGTCAACTTCAAACACATTTCACAGGGGAAGGGATGGTGGGGGAATGGATTTATTTTTCCAATATAATTTAAATTCCTGAAATTTCATAAAAATTAGTGGCAGGGAAAAGAATCTCTATTAATATTCCCGCTGAGGGAGAGTTTACATTATGAGCCCACACTTCTTTACACACTGAAAAATCCTTGCAGGAGCGCATCTTTGTAAACTCAAAAAGTTCTATTGGTGCTTGTCACTTCTTAGACAGAAAGTCAATCAAACTTAAGACACAAATTGGTAGGACATAAGGTTTCATTATTTCTCAGTGTTTATAGAGCTGCTTGCCAGAAAGGCAAGATTCATCTCACCTGACTTCTACCTGCAGCGCTGATGTCTGTAGCTGAACTAGTCACTCCCAGCTCCCTATATAGTTCATGTTAAGAAATAAGAACTTTTTGAGGGTAATTCATTTCCTAATGTAGACATCTATAATCAAAGAAACTGTCCTAGGTGGAGCAATAGTTCAGCAGATTTAGCAGTAGGAAGCAGATTTAGCCCCTTACAGATGTGTCCCACAATATGTATTCCTTTCCTGCATATTCATGAGCTGCCTTTCTAAGGACAGTAGTGGTGAAACAGACAGCAGAGGGTGTGGAATGGTCTCTATTTGAGATGCAAGGAGAGGGCTGTGAGCCAGAGCTTCTATATAAAGAGACTGATGCCACTGCAATGTGGGTGAGATGGTTTGTCCAGAGTGTGCTTATAGTTAATTAGACTTAAAGGAAAATTGATCATTTGTGCCTTTGGTTTAAACAAACAAGTAGGTGACCTGCCATCTATTTCAGGATCTTCTATCTTCAGTATGGGGTAGAACATATATTCCGTTATGTCTAGGAATGGAGTTTGACTTGGTCAGCAGCAGGGTGGAAAATAGTTCTATTCTGACAAACTAGCTCTGTACTTTTTAATGTGAAGCTAGGGAGAAGCAAATTAATGGGAGATGGGAGGAAAGAGAGTTTAGGAAGCAAACAAGCTAAGCCATGCAGAGAGGACTGTAAGAAAAGAAGAATCAGTAAAATGATTGCTCATTACAACATGCTCAGTTAGATTAGGCAGTCGGTATCGTTGCTGAAGAAGAGTCTTTTGATTCAAGATTATCAAACTGAGGAACTGATTTTCTAATGAAATAATGTACTTCATCAGTTACAAGAACTATCCTTGAGACTGCTGGATTGACTTTATTTTCTTGAAAAAAAATGTTTTTCAGAACATAGTTTTGAAAAACATTTTGCATGAGGTAGAACACAAAGGTAACTTAAATGTCAGGAAAAGACATGTGATCCAGAAAGCCTAGGCAATACTGCTAGTGGGTGGCTGATGCATACTTGCCTTCCTGGAGCAGCAATCCAGCTCTTCTGCAGAGACAGAGGTGGGAGGACAGAGGCAGAAATTAGAGAAGCAACTGAGCATAGTTTTCACCCACTCTTTAAAAATGTAGATATAATGCTTTTATAATACTTAAAACTCTATTGATTTTATTCCTGTATTTCCCTCATTTCAATCTCTCTGTAGTCCTTCTTTCTGCTGTAGGCCTGAGTAACACTGGCACTAAAATGTGTTAGACGCCCACATTGGGTGTGGGTGTGTGGTCTTTCTCAAAGAAACTCCTGAAAAGTTAAAGCATATGTTTTTAGGAGTAGAAAATAGTTTTTTTTTCATGTTCTGATCTTTCAACTGACCTTAAAGGTTGCCTGCCATCTATAATAATTAGACATTCAGTTCAACACAATCAACATTTGTGATTGACTTGCAAGTCTCTGGACTGGTCGTGTAGCTAGATCAGGTTCAAACCATTCTACTAATGGTACTTTTTTTTTTGTCTCCTCCATACCATGCACTTTATAACCTGCCCATTTGTTAGGTCCTCTCTTTCAGGGTGTAAGCAGTTCATGGTTGTTATATATATTTGCAACACAGTCTGTGGGGATATATATTCATATAGTGGATGTTTGTTTAATGCTTTGTACATGGGAGCCTTAACTTGTTGAGGAACTTATGCAACAACATTCACTTCACTTAACCTTACTTTGCTCCTGCACTTGGAATTAGATCTGAAATTAATGAAAGCTTTCCTCACAACTGGTCGAGAGAGAGAAGCACCTCAACAGAGATTCATCCCACTGATCCTCCTCACACATTGCCTTCCTTCTGCTCTCCACTGACGGAGTGCACACCAGTACAGGCATGGGGCAGGAGGGAATGGGCACTGCCCTGTAGCATTGTGTAGGGCTTGGGAGGATCCAGCTGGCCCATTAAGATACCTCTCTAGGTACCTCTACCTATCTCATTACGTAGATTCATGGGAGAGGGAAAAAATGCGGCTTTCCCAAGGAGCTGAATCAATTTCTTGTATTTGCACTTGCTAAATTTTAGAAGAATGTCAAGGTTTTATAAGAAAACCAGAAGAAACAAACTGAGAACCTAAGTAGCTTTGGGGTCTCAAACATCCAAGGATGATATGAAATTGTGATGATAAACTCAAAAAATCACATGCAGCTCATCTTGAACCTTTATGCTACAGATGACCATGGCATGTCCTCGTTTATTTCCTAAGTAGTCAAGAAGGAAACCAGTTTGTCTATACAGAACATATTCCCATAATAATTAAATTAAACTTACCATGTACAAAACTGTCTAGTAAAAAATACTTCAAGGACCTTTGTATTTCTAAAGACACCAAATGTATGATAGAAAATAAAACAAGTAATGCAATAATGGCACACAGTTTTACTCTCTGTGTTTCCTCTGTTTTCTGTGATGACTTAGAAACAAAACAAAGCAAAACAGAGGTGAGTTAAATCTGAATTATCTTTGAAGGGAAAGAAATGAATAAAAAGAGCAGAAAGGTATTTTCAAAGTACTTCAGATAGTTGACTGCAATCTAGAAACCAACTACTGTACCTAAGCTCCTTTCTTAAGTAGTTAATGATAATAGTGTTTCACAGAATCACAGAATGGTTGAGTTTGGAAGCAACCTCTAGAGATCATCTAGTCCAACCTCTCTGCTCAAGCCAGAACACTCAGAGCATGTTGCACAGAGTCACATCCAGGCGGGTTTTGAGTATCTCCAAAGAAGGAGAATCCACAACTTCTCTCAGCAGCCTGTTCCAGGGCTCTGGAAAGCAGTTCAGTAAAGCAGTTTTTCCTCATATGGAGATGAAACTTCCTGTGTTTCAATTTATACCCATTACCCCTTGTCCTGTCTACGGTCACCATCATGATGAGTTTGGCCCCATTCTCCCTACATTCTCCCTTCAGATACTTACACATATTGATCAGATCTCCTCTCAATCTTCTCCAGGCTAAACAGGCCCAGATTGCTTAGTCTTTCCATAACTTAGTCCATAACTTAGATGCTGCAGTGCCTTAATTATCTTTGTTGCTCTGTACTGGACCATCTCTAGAAGCTCCACGTCCCTCTTGTACTGGGGAGCACAGAACTGCACACAATACTCCAGGCGCAGCCTCACCAGAGCTGACGAAAGAGGGAGGAAAAATCACCTCCTTCGACCTGCTGGCAACACTCCTTTTGATGCAGGCCAGGATCCCATTGGCTTTCTTGGCCGCAAAGGCACACTGCTGCCCCATGGTTAACTTGTCAACCAGGACTCGCAAATCCCTCCACGGGGCTGCTTTTCAGCAGGTCAACCCCTAATCTGCACTGATGCCTGGGGTTATTCCTCCCCAGGTGCATGACCCTGCACTTGTCCTTGTTGAACCTCATGAGGTTCCTCTCTGCCCAACTCTCAACCTGTCTAGGTCCCTCTGAATGACAGCACAACTTTCTGGATTGTCAGCTCCATCCAGTTTTGTATCATCTGCAAACTTGCTGAGCGTGCACTCTGTGCCCTTGTCCAACTCAATGATGAACAAGTAAAACAGTACTGGGCCCAGTACACCAGCACTGGGCCTTGGAGGACAGCACTGGCCATAGACCTCCAACTAGACTAGACACCATTTATCACTACCCTCTGAGCTCTGCCATCCAGCCAGTCCTCCATCTACCCCACTGTCCACTCATCTAACCCACTCTTCCTGAGCTTCCCCGTGTGGATGTTATAGGAGATGGTCGTAAAAGCCTTGCTGAAGTCAAGGTAGGTAACATCCACTGCTCTCCTCTCATCCATCCAGCTATTGCAGAAGGTCAAACACAACTTCCCCTTCGTGAATTTGTGCTGACTGCTCCTTATCACCTTCTTGTCCTTCACATGCTTAGAGATGGTCTGTAGGATGAGCTGTTTCATCACCTTTCCAGGGATGGAGATGATGCTGACTTGAGTGTAGTTTTTGGCTCCTCCCTCTTGTCCTTTTTGAAGACTACAGTGATGTTAGCTTTCTTCCAGTCCTCCGGCACCTCCCCCAAAAATTAGTTTCTGTATTTCTTTCCTTTTAGTCTGGAGGATTTCATCATTTCCTTCTGAAACTGCATATTTGTTTCTAGTAGAAAGGTTAGCTGCTGTTGTCATCTAACTTTTAATGTATTGCTATTTTTAAATAATCATTTATAGCATTTTTCACTAGGATTGATATATTTTTCTATTTTTTTTTCATGGAACATCATACAGGTGTCTCCTAACAGATTGGTGGCTTTTCACAAAGGAAATACTTTTGGATATTTATCAGTCACCTGTTCTGAGAGGTCTGTGCCACAGAGACCTGAGAGCCAGAGACATACTGCAACAAATATTTCTGCAAACAGTCAGTTAAATTTGCAAGGTGGAACTGGCAGATCCACTGTTATCTTGCCATGGAAGTTTAAACTTTTTTTTTTTCAACTAATGAAGACTTTGGATGGCCAAAGAAAGGCTCATTGCCAGTTCTGCACATAAAAGTGTTGACGTTACAGTGAAGTACTTTTAGGAGGATGTTCTTGAATGTAGGAGGCAAAACTTAATACCTCTGATTTTTCTCTCAGGATCTGATTTTCCTGATCTGAGATTCACTACTGGCAGTGACTCTATGGGAAATCTTGGCATAGAATCTAAAGAGATAGAGTATCAGGAGAAATTATTATAATTTTAGCAATCAGAATAAAGTAGGATTATAGGTTTTTTTCAGTGATTTAAATTACACGGTAACTACTATGTATGGTAACTAGTAGGTATCCACACCGTAATTTTTATGTAATTCCAGGCTGTGTGAAATTCACAACAGTTTAATGTTGCATTAATGATCTCTGGTAGCCTAGGCCACCTGCTTTCTGAGCTACAACAGGTGCTTGGATTTGAAGGGGTCATAGGCATGTGATAAACAATTTTAGTTATTTTATTTAAGCAATCAGGAAGGCCTTATACTTTCAGGTAAACTGGACTAGTATATTGAAGATTTGGAATGACAAAAAGTTTGATGCAACCAAACTGGCAGGAAATACATAAGGCAGATATTGTATTCAAAGAACAGGTGAGAGAAAATAGGATGCCAGGAAAGTAAGTAAAGATGTAATAAGAACAGAGAGACTACTTCCCTACATATTGTGATACGGTTTTAAGAATGAGTTTGTGATTATTATTAAACTTCTAGAGTAAAACATTGCGTATGATCAGTGTCTGCCCTGTAATGAGATGAAAGTATCCCTCACCCCTCTTTTAGTAAATACTGTTTATCATGACATGCTGTTCTTCAGGTGTGCAAATGATGCTTTCTCACTCTGTATGAACAAGTGGATGGGTGAGAAGCTTATACCATATGAACTACAGAATTTGTATTAAACTGGTATGCAGGGAGAAGAGCAAAATGCTAAAGCTGATGCAAATCCAACCAATATTATTTAAATTGCACAGGAATGTAAGTGAGAGTGGAAGCTAGCTCCAGCTCTTCCCACTGTCTACCACTAGGCTTCTTTCATGACCACAAACTTGATCTTGGGAGATTTCTGATGTGTCTTTCCTACTGCCGGCTCCCCATGCTTTGAAGGCATGGTACCTCCATGGACCTCTCCTCGAGGATGCACAGGCTGTTGTAGTGACTCAGAAATATCAGAAAGACAGGTACTGTTGTGCCTATATGCATGACTTCTACAGGTGAGAACACTTCATATGTTGTGTCACAGAATTGAGCTGAAAGGAACTGTAAGAGATTATTTAGCCCAGGAAGATGAAATACAGGCTCCTAAAGGCTTCATTAGTATTATTTAGTAAATAATATGGGATAAACTTATCACCTGAGAAAACTCAAACATATCCATAAACAAATAATAAAAATAGGATTTATACCCAGAATCATAACATAGAAATTTCCTTATTTTCTAAGTAATACAGAACCAGAAACCTTGCACCCAAGAAGGATCAAGCATAAATAGGTCATTATCAACAACAAAAAATCACTGGCTGTTTTTGTGCCCTTGTTTTTCTTCTCTTAGTATGTATTTCATCTTTACCTTTATAGAGTTTAATCTTGTTCATTTCACATTCTCACTTGACTCTGTTAAGAACATGCTGAATTTTGTTCTCCACAAAGTCTCCTGACTGCCACAGTGGGGTGATTTGCAATATTTCTCCCTATTGGATCGCTGAATTTATTAATAAGTAAAACTGTTCAAGAGAAATGCCCGTGGGTCTCACTTGAAATGTCCTCACTATCTCACAGAGAACTAATATCTGCTAATATTTAAGGTGTGTGATTTCATCTAGACTGCAGTTTTAGGTGTAGATTTCTAGTAAGAAGAAAATGAGGGAAGAGACAGGGGGGAGAGGGTTAAAGCCTTTTATTTCTTGTAGGTGACTTCTTCCTCTCCAGCAGTGAAAACTCAGGTATAGTCTCCCTGAGATGGCTGTGAGGTCAGGACAGACCTTTTGTTCCATTTGCATACATCTGCAGTGTCGGTCTGTCTGTCCCATACTGTCTGCAGTGTGGGAGAAGGAAATAGAAGACTGGCTCAAGATAGGACATATTTACCCTGTTCTCCTGCTTTGTTTAGAAAAAAATTGTGTCAGATGGGTTACAAGGTTGGACAAAAGTGTGATTTTATACCCAAAATTTCAGTTTCTCAATAGTTTGAATTTTTAGTTCAAGAAAAGCTTTTTATAATTTCAAAGCTCTGCTGATTGATTGTTTTTTTATGAGTAGGAGATGTTCTATGTTTGATTTTGAGTAACATGCTGAAAATGAGAATTCGTAGAAGTATTTTTGTGTTTTTTTAAAATGTGCTCCTAGGTTTGCTGTAAGAAGACTCAGGTACCTAAACATTACATTTTAAGTAGCCTGGGACAGGAGTTGTATTGTCATTTTGGGGGTGCAAAAGGTAGTGTTTGGACACCAGACTGACTCAGGTAATTGATTAACCATTCAGTAACTAATATTCACTGGCTCACTTAGTATTATCTCTTCCCTCTCCTTGCTACACAGATTCAAAAGTGGATTTAAACTAATTATTTTAGTGCTCAGACCAATGGGCCTGAAATCCAGTTCTGAAGTTAAGGGGTAATCATCCATGCAGTGAGAATAATGGCTTCATAGTTGGGCCTTATGCAAATATCCAAGATAAATAAATGAAATGAGCTACCTACCCAGGATGGCTGTGCATAGTTCCAGCTGCAAACAAGACTCGCACTGTGATAGTGGGGGGCTCTGATTACTATTCTTACATGATTGCATGTTGTCCTGTGTAATTCATCCATATGTTGCACAGACCTCCTTTGAGCTGGAATGAGTTTTTCTGTTCTCCTTTTTAACGGTAGAGTAGCCATTGAATCTGTTCTTATTCTTCGCTCCTCTTGCCTCTCTGCACAAAGGCAGAATGGGTTATATTGCCATTCACTGCTGAGGTGCTGTGCCTTCTCCTGGGAGATTTGTTGGGCTGTATTAGCACAGATTAAGATCTGTGCTCTCCTCACTCCTCCCAGTACCAGTTTATTGTTTGCTAACTGTGAGGTCAATAACAGTCTGTTTTCTGTCAAATAACAGCCTGTTTTCTTATGGGACTTGTAGCAATCTCCGGTTCACCAGCCTGTCATGTGGATACAGCTGCAGGGAACATTCATCAGATATATTGCGGTCTGTAGAAGGATTTTTAAACCATGCTATTTTATTCCTACAATCATTTCCATTTCTGTTTTTTGCCCTATCTGGACACTTTTATATAAGGGAGATTAGGGAGGGTCAAAGATCAGGTATGCTAAGAGGAGCTAGAAAAGAGTCACTGTGGTCTGAAAAGCAATTAGCTAACTATCTTTTTTTTTTTTTTTGGCCTTCTTTTTCCCCCCTAGCATAATTCTAAGAGATATTTTAGCTGTCCTGTTTTGTAGCTTCATCATAATTTTGTGACTGGATAATGATTCAGCTTTTAGAGTAACGAGCCATTCAAAAGCAAGGGTCTGACCAGTTGATGTGGAAAAGAAATAGTGCTTATCTGAAGTGTATTTATACACTTGTTCATCTGAACAAAAAAGAAAAATAAATGAACATTTGCAAATGCATTTCAGATGTCTCAGGAAATACTTGAAACCTGTGATAATCTTATGAACCTTTTTATCCATTCTCCATGTTTTTCACATCCTCTTCCTTTCCTCCTCCTCTTCCTTTCTCTTCTTCCAATTCCAATTAGAAACTTAATAATTGATGCCTTTGAAGGGATAATACTGATAGTACTGCTACTGCCTGATACCAGAAGGCCCAAAGAGGCCAGCACACCAGGTCCTAAATGCAAGAGAAGTGGGGAAGAAAGCCCCTGAAGTCAGAAATTGGAACTGTCCTTCTAGGGCAGACCTCTAGGCACAGTATTTCATCACGGTGAGGATTCTCTTTGGCGGGATATTGAGAGAAATGAGATGATATGTCAGCCCTGCCGGTCTTGTCCTTTGTATATTTTCAGGCCTTGTAAGGGTCTCCTGTTGTTCCTGGCTTGCTTCTCTGTCTACAGGCTCCCTTGAATAGTGGATCAAGATGGTGGATCAAGAACAGACAAGTGTCATGGACAGGGTTGCTTTTCACTAAATAATTACAGCTTTTTTTTTCTTTAGAGTGTTTGGATGTTATTGCTTTCTTAATTATTCTTTAAGCTTTATAGCCCAGGGCTGTTTGTTTCTGTGTATTTGCAGTGTCCCCTGTTCCTGGTGAGATTCTCTTGTCAATATTTTGAAACGGTGGCTGTTAAGGTGAGGGCACCTCTGTTCTGCTGATTGCATCTGTGCCTGCATCAGTCAGCCTTTCAATGAAATAATGCTGGAAGAAACATGACTCAGGAGGATCCCAAGATTTAGAGTGATATTGCAGTAGCAGATAGAAAGAGGGAGAGTGGCCAGGCTGCACTCAACCAATCAGAAATTTAAATTTCATTTCATATATGTGGTTTCACATGCTGAGGAAGTGGGAGGCTGTCCTAATGGCCCAAGAGGACCCTTCTAGCTGCAGCTTCTAGCTACAGAAAGAAGCTATTCATCCACACAAGCTAGGAAAATGGTCCCCTCCCCTGTCAGTTCTATGGACATTTCTTCATTAGCTCTCTGGTTTGCAAGGCCAAGGGAAATGGGTTCCTGGAATTTCCTCAAGGCCTTGTAGCAAGCAATGCAAAGGACACAACTAATATACCCACATATAAGAAGCAGTATGTGCTTCAAGGAAGAGAATAGATCAAATGCAGTACTTCAGAGAATATTGCCATGCTTTGATAAGGCATACTCAAAGTCTTGGCTGACCTTGACAAAAGCAATTACATACAGAAGGTCATTAGTGCTATGACTGCTTCTCATCTCAATTCTCCTTTTGATTTTAGTAATTTAAAACAAATGAATATGATCACAGTTGTGGTTCTTCCCAGTCCCTGAGTACTATACAATAATGTTGTGGCAGTTTCAGAAAACTCACCACCTTCTGTTCGCAAGTACGCGAGACCTGTGAATCTAGCAAAGCGGGACACAGCTGACCCTGCAGCATCTTTTCCAGCTGCCACTCCATGCTGCCTGTGTTTGTAAGGAAAGCTATAAAATCAGGTGTTGTCCGAAAAGTTTGGTGGTAAACAAATGACTCTTTTGATAGGATGGCAAGGCTTTAACACTTTTACAGCTGCCTGGAGATTATTTCCAACAGTCTAGAAAGCTACATTACATTTCTTTTCCATTAGTATTCAAGTATATTAAAGCTGGTGAGTGGTATAGAGAATGAATACTAGCAGTATATCACAGAATCACAGAATGGTTGAGGGTCCACAGAAAGGACCTCTAGAGATCATCTAGTCCAACCCCCCTGCTCAAGCAGGGACAGCTAGAGCACGTGGCACAGGGTGGCATCCAGGCGGGTTTTGAAGATCTCCAGAGAAGGAGACTCCACAACCTCTCTGGGCAGCCTGTTCCAGGGCTGTCTCACAGTCAAGAGATTCTTTCTCACACAAAGATGAAACTTCCTGTGTTTTAATTTATACTGATTACCCTTTGTTCTGTCGCTGGCCGAGAAGAAGTGGGAAAGTAGTTCTCTATATGAATAGAGAACTACAGGTGTGGGAGACGGTACAGCTTGAGATAGAGCAGCACTCTCCCAT
The DNA here is from genome assembly GCF_000705375.1 of Tinamus guttatus. Next base: position 77,189 of record NW_010587168.1, on the reverse strand, counting down.
GACCTTGAAGGACCAGTGCATACTGGTCCTCCTTTTGATGTTCCCATGCAAAACTTCTTACTTTAGAGAGTAGCTGGAGACAGTGCGGGGCCAGCTGATTACTGGCATCTGCAAGGTCATGAATCCAAAGCTGATTGGCTCTAGCAGACATTGTGTTAATATATAAGGTGTTCACTTGAGCAATAAAGGGATGCCGATTCGGCTCCTGATCCCGATTCCAATTCTGATTAAATACAAATTGGGATCCATGTAATCATTCGAAACATACAGGGGAACAATTTAAGAAGTTCCAGACATAAATTAAGAATAAGCACCAGATGAGGGGCACACACATAATATGAAGTGATACATACTGAATGATCTATTGTAATGGTGAATAACTTCCAGGAATTGCTATTTTATCTGTACAACTGCATAGGGTCTTGAAAAAACAAAAACAAACAAACAAACAAACAAAAAGAAGGCTTGCTAGTCTCTGAGCATAAATTGGAAAAGATACATTGAAGTCAATGAAATTATTCTGATGTTGACCATCCATGTTTTTAATAGGCTGTAAGTAGAAATGTAAACTTGAATTTTAGCGTCCTAGTCATTGTCATAATTTAGGAGTACCCCTGAGTTTTTGGCACTGCTGTAAACATATCTGGGGCTATGAACATGTAGGATAACTGTTAAACTTCCTTCTCATAGCCTGCTTAGAGAACAAAGTATTGTATTCTTACTGATTTTTTCTTTATTTCATTGTTGTTTCAGGTTGGGTTTCCCCATGATGACTGTGTCCTGCACCGTTGGGATGTGCTATCTCCTTGTTGCACATGTTGTAGTAGGTTGGAACTCTTAGTAACTTACCCTTTCAAAACCCAAAGAAACTTTCCATCTCATTTAGTTTATAAAAGGTGCAAACACCCCACCATACAGTGTCAATCAAAATGGTCATCAGAGTCTGCTGGGTCAGCCTTACTCTTGTGTTTTCTGATCAATCTGCAGAACTAGACAGTCAAAATTAAAAGAGTCATATATTTAATTATAAATAATATTATTGTGCAGATAAAAAGGCAGCAGCACAAGGGAATATGCTGTGGCTGAAAGTTTCTACTGCCACAATTTGAGTGCAGTCACAGATAAAAAAAACTCATTCACAATAGCAGATGTTCAGTAATTTCTTCTATGGCTTCATTTGTCTTTGTCAGTTTATTTAGCTATTTGTATTAAAGTACCTGATACCTGCAAGTTGTAATAATAGACACTTAACAGGCAGTCAGTACACTACAAAGGATGTATCATTATCTATGTTTAAAAATAAACACATCTCCTGAGAATGTGTTATGGAATAAATTGTTTTGGAACTGCAATAGCATTGTATGGAGGTTCTGTTTTTCATTTTAAAGTTTCTAATCAATGTTTTCTCCTGTAATATAAACTAATACCCCCTTTCCCTAACTGGACATAAAATGTGAGGAAGCACTGGTCATCTTTCATTTAATTATTCACTTCCGTGGTGGAATACGCTAAATCTTTTAATAAGTTAATATGCTATATTGAAGAATGAGATCATGCTTTGGCTTTGATTTTGTTCCTGTTGATAATAATGTGTTAAACCACATATATTGTTTTGAGTAGTTGGCTGCCAGGCCAACTACACAACAGGTCAGGCTCCTCATTATGAATATTAAGTCCTGGGAGGGAATCCAGGTTTCAGTCTCTGTCTTCAGATAAATGTGTTGATGGGGCAGGCCCAAATGGCAGTGGGTCTGACTGATCTCGAGTGACAGAAACCAGCAATGTCAAAGCTGGGACTCAGCTAGACTGGATCGAATTACAAGGAGTGGCAGAGGAGCAAATGCTGCTTCTCACCTGCACTTGTGTCTGGAGTTATCATGGGGAGGGAAAGGGAAGTGGTCACGTCTCTCACCTCACAGAGGAGGTAAGGTGAATGGTATATCCCCTTTTAAGCATAATTGGTTGCATCCCGTATTTAGATTTTTCTTTATTTATTTGAATTGAATGGAGCTACAGTGCTCACCCAGAGCAGGCTGGCTCTGCCCACCACGGCCCTTGCGCCCTGCGTGAGGCACGGGGCGGCAGCAGCTACTGATCTGGCAACCGTTGATCCGTTGACCATTGGTCTGGCAGGGCTGGCTCGTGTGGGTGGGTGCACATGGCGGTAGGGGAGCTGTGAACGCAGGAGAAGCCCCGGGGACAAGCCCCATCGACAACCACCACCACCCGCGACATACAAATAACTGCTTCCTTTCATGACAGCAGTTTGCACTGCCGTGACAGGAATTTTGTTGCAATTAAAGAAACATTTATGCAAATCATCAATTTAACCATTGACCCCTGGTTAAAAATAATCACAGAGCTTTTCTTTTCTTTTTTAAATTGTTTTTCACATTCGTCATGTCTGAACAATCTCAGTGCAGCCACTGTTTGCACAAGAACTGCTGTATTAAACCCAATGAACCCAATAAACTCAATAAACCCCACCTCTGAAAGACATTTTTTCTTAACTGTTTTTGTTTGTCTGTTTGCTTGCTTTTTTCACTCACTAGATTTAATGCTATATTTCTTATCTTGTTCCATTAAAATACTATCAGCACATAGGAGTATAAAAATGAGAACATAAGACCTTGATGGATGAGACCTTTGCCTTAACTCACAAATTCTCTGAGGCAGTTTGGTGTAAGAGAGATGTCCTGGGCTTTAGAAGTGATACATCAAGAGGACTCAGATGAGATTTTTTCCCTTGTCCTGTCAAAGGAAGGCAAGTGTTGCACAGGGAGTAGACAGTCATAGTCATCATGCTTTTAGGGAGCTAAAGCTAAGGCTAAATTCATTCTGCTTCTCAGAAAATTCTTTATGAAGTTTTCTGCAGGATTTCCTTCAGATAAACTGGTTTTCCTTTGCTAAACACCCTTGTCACTTCGTTTGTGCAGCAGAGAAGTGCTTACTGAGAGCTCATGTGACAAAGCAAATGGTAAAAAGAAGATTTTTTTTTTTTTGCACAGGGTTTTATGTGAGTGTAATCTAATGTTAAATAACCAGAGAAAGAAGTGGCAAACCTTTTTTTTTTTTTTCCTCCAGGCTTCTGCTTTTGTTTCTCGTATTAGCAGACAGTCTGTTTAAATGAAAGTTACCCAGATCCTGCTTATTCAAGGTACCTTCATTTCAAGATAATAAAGTATATTTTTTATTGATTTCTATCACAGTTATCGATGCAATCAGAAGAACACAAGCTACAGTGACTACATCCTTGACAAAACTAGTGCATGGGATCCCCAAACAGTGATTTTTGAAGAGTATGGGGAGTTCATTTTTCAATAAAATTCACTCCAAAAGTGCAACTTTTATGTAACTATTACAAATATGTAACTACTACAGGAAACTCTGCAACTATTAAAAGTTATGTAAATATATATATAATCGTTAGCATGGTTGGGGCTGATTTCAGAGGCCTGGATTCTCATTTTCATGACCACTCCTTCAGGCCACATACTAATATTCGTTGTAAGCTGTAGAGTAAGTATAAGTGTATGCCTCCTCTCTATCCCTTTTACACATTCCCAAAGGTGTAAAATGCAGTAAGATAAAAATATATGAAGTATAACATTAAAGGGCAATGTAAGCAAAGCCCAGTGAAAGAAGTCAGCTCTACTTCTATTTCTTTCAATTCTACAATGAAAGAAGTCAGCAGGGCAATTATTGGAAGCAAGGAACGAAATAGGGGCATAATACATCTCAACCAAATACTGATCAGTCCAGAAGAGATAAAACATGAAGCAATATTTTCCCATAATCCTGTCCCACGCTTCAGAAATTTCTTTGACTCAGAGGCGTTTTAAATGAAAGGTTGTATTTTCATATTTAACTGCAGCTGATGGATTTTCCTTCCCACAGATAGCAAGCTACTTGCTCACTCACTCAATTCACAGTTGATTTGCTCATTTCTTGGGTGGATATGCTTTCATATTTCTTCTCATCCCTTTTTTGGTACCTTCTGTACCTTTTTAAGTTCTACAACAGTGAGTTAAAAGGATGAGGACTAAAAATACTAGCCAAGGCACAAATACATAACGGATTTACTTCTTCAAATATATTAACAGCAAAAGGAAGATCAGGGAAAATGTGGGTCTGCTGGTGAATGGGGTGGGTACCCTGGTTATGAAAAACACAGAAAAAGCAGAGTTGCTGAATGCCTTCTTTGCTTAGGTGTTTACCAAGGGCAGCCCTTTAGAGTCCCAGGCCCTAGGGACAAGAGAAGAAGCCAGTGGAGAGGAAGACTTGCCCTGGTAGAGGAAGATTGGGTCAGAGAGCACCTAAGGAAACTCGATACCCACAAATCCATGGGCCCTGATGGGATGCACCCCAGAGTGCTGCGTGAGCTGGCGGATGTCATAGCTAAGCTGCTCTCCATCATCTTTGAAAGATCCTGGAGAACAGGGGAGGTGCTGGAGGACTGGAAGAAAGCCAATATCACACTAGTCTTCAAAAAAGGCAAGAAGGAGGATCCAGGCAACTACAGGCCAGTGAGCCTCGCCTCCATCCCTGGAAAAGTGATGGAACGGCTCATACTGGCCGTTGTCTCCAGGCACGTGGAGGACAAGGAGATGCTCAAGAGTAGTCAGCATGGATTCACCAAGGTGAAATCGTGCTTGACTAACTTGATAGCCTTCTATGATGGAATGACCGGCTGGGTAGATGAGGGGAGAGCAGTGGATGTCATA